>JAOTQR010133638.1:0-59781 GCA_025774065.1 Solanum ossicruentum | reverse complement strand
ATAAGAGCCTCTATGTACCAAGGAAGAACCTAGGTTTCATGCCAAGTAATACGAAATCGAGTAGCCTTACATACCTAAGCTGTACGACCTTGCTATTACCTCGAGATAACCTTCCCTTCATCCAAATATTTATCTATAACATAGTAGATGATAAAACTAACATTAGCTGCCAATAGATACATCTTGACATCCCAATCTCATTAAAAAACAACATACGGACAGCAAGTGGATATTTATAAACCCGAGCGTATTTTTTCAACCTTTCTGCCCCTAATCGTATTTGCTAATACACATTCTCATATACATATCATGTATAGCCTATTTTAGTTCCATAAAAGTCTTACAACATCCCAAAAGTACAACACATAACTATTGTATGCAACATACAAATAGGCAGCATAACATTACGTCCCTTCACCACATTTTGACGTTGACAATCCCGAACCTATTTCAACTTTACCCAAAATGTACTCAGCCCATCTTTACATAGAAACAACCCTAAAATAGTCTTAGAACAGTACCAAAGTAGTCATGAAGGACATGAGGCAATAGCCTTCCATCCATCAGCCCACAAGTTCGTACTAAGAGTACAATTGCGATATCCTATAAGAACTCATTTTCGCAGACTGTAACAGTGGTGCAACAGCTTAGTTACATCACTAACAAACTATATCTTGTTAAGAACATAAGTTTTACTTCATAATTCAGCCAACCAACAAGATAAAAGCCTCTTGAATAAGAAGAAAAGTTCACAACAATCTTTAGGATACATGCTGTCCAAATTTCCAGCACAAGCATAACTAGCATATACTTCTTGTTTGTCATGGGACAAATATAAAAAATGCATGGATATTTTCACTCACCTTAGCCTTCAATATTTAGGTTTCCTTCAAGAACCCTAGAGGGTTATATTGGCTGCCTTGTGAAGTGAAGTAAAGAGAAAAAGTAGAGTCTTTAGGAAGCTGAAAATTGTTCCAAAGTGAAATGATTTAAGGGGCTGTTTTTGAGCCCTTTAAAAGAGTTTCTTTGGCCAACTTTCTCTTGAGCTTTTGACAACATATTAAAAAATATTAGTAAGCTAGTTATGCAGTAGCTTGTCCCTCACACTTGGGCCTAAATGGGTCTCAAAGTTTATGGCCTTGGCTGCCCATTTTCCAAATTTCTCTTCACTTAGTTTGGGCCCAATTAGTCAAGTGTGTTGTGATGTACTTGGGCCCTTTTTACATTCTTCTTGGGATGAAAATAAAGTTCATTTATGATGCTAAAACATGGGATAAAGTTACACACTTAACACGGACATTATTCATAATTGGACTTGGACAAATTCGACGTCTGTCCTCGTCTCTGTTTGGCTTGCAATTTAAGCCAAGCAAATATGTGACTCACCTGCTAGCTTCCTAAGTCCTACAAGCACCTCACTTCTCTCACTTTGTTTCACAAAACATGTATACACTCAACCCTCTTAAGCATTAGACGCATATATCGCCCTATAACATGAGATTCAAGCACTTTTAAAAAATGGGCACTAATTTGATAAAGCCATATCATGTTTCATTTGCATAGTACTATTATTGTAAGATATGGGGTGTTATATCCTCCCCCCTTTAGGAACATTCGCCCTCGAATGTTAGCACAATTGAATAGCTTAACCAAGTTTAAACTTTTACTTACACAAACTTTTGACAACACGCTAATTATTCAATCACACGTACTTATTAGTGTCCCAATTCTGCATGTTGGACTCCCCTTTTATCTTCAAATATGTAAAGGTATTTTGATTTCATCGTGTCCTCGGCCTCCCATGTTATTTTTTCTTCTTTCTGGTTTCTCCAAAGTACTTTTACTGAAGCTATTTCTTTATTTCTTAGCTTCTTAACTTGACGATCTAGAATAGCAATAAGTACTTTATATGTGAGATCTTCTGTAACTTGCATGTCTTCAATAGGAGTGACATAGGATAGGTCACCTATGCATTTTAACCATTGAAAGCTCTTGGGGTAGCTCTAGTTCATATATAACTTGGTCGAACCTCTTAATAATTTTATAAGGCCCTATGTAATGAGGGTTCAGTTTTCCTTTCTTACAAAATCTCATAACCCCTTTCATTAGAGACACCTTTAACAAATACCCAATCCCCTACTGAGAATTCCAGTACTCTCATTCTAGCATTCGCATATGATTTGTGAGGACTTTGGGCTGTTTCTAACTGCTGTTGTATTACCTTAACTTTTTCCATGGCTTGTTGTCCTAGATCTGACCCAAGAAAGGTGGTTTCACCCACTTCAAACCATCCAATTGGTGACCTACATTTCCTTCCGTATAAAGCTTAATAAGGTGCCATTTTGATACATGAGTGGTAGCTATTATTATAGGAAAATTCAATAAGAAGCAAATGGCCCACCCAACTACCTTGAAAGTCCAATGCACAAGCTCGCAACATATCTTCAAGTGTATGAATGGTGCATTCTTCTTGAATGTCTGTTTGAGGGTGGAAAGATACACTCAAATTCACTTGTGTCCCTAAAATCCTTTGGAAGGACTTCCAAAACTTTACAGTGAATTGAGCTCATCGGTTAGATATAATGGAGATTAGGATTCCATGTAGCCTGAGTATCTCTTTGAGGTATAGCTTGTTATACTCTTCAGCCGTATAATCACTCCTGACTGGCAAGAAGTGTGCTGACTTTATGAGTTTATCAACTATTACCCATATGGAGTCAAACTTCTGAAATGACCGAGGAAATCCAGTAACAAAATCCATATTGATCATATCCCACTTCCATGTTGGAAGCTCTATGCATTGTAAATAATCTCCTGGCTTTTGGTGTTCTACTTTCACTTGTTGGCAATTTGGACATTGAGACACAAATCCAACAAGGTCCCTTTTCATGCCTCCCCACCTAAACATTCCCTTCAGGTCATGGTATATCTTAGTTGATCCTGGAAGGATGGAATATCGAGAATGATGGGTTTCTTCTATTATCCTCTTTCTTGACCCATTAATATCAGGCACATATAATCTATTTTGGCAGTAAAGTAATCCATTTTGTGTATGGTTAAAGCCCTTTATCATACCCTGACTCACCTTGTCCTTAAGTCGTCGTAAAATAGGATCATTGAACTATTTTGATTTCACCTCCATTACCAATGAATACGCTGCTGCATTATGTACAATAACCCCTACCTTTGGAGTTTCAAGAAGGAGAACTCCCAAATTGGCTAGTTTTCGTAGATCCTTAGCCACTCCTTGACTTACCACGTCTTGATCACCAATATTCATGATTGCCTTACGACTTAGAGCATCGGTTACCATATTTTCCTTCCCCGGATGGTATAGTATATCCATATCGTAATCCTTTATAAGCTCTAGCCATCTCTACTATCTTAAATTTAGGTCTTTCTGCTAAAGAATGTACTGCAAACTCTTATGGCCAGTATATATGTCAATGTGAACCCCATACAAATAGTGATGCCATATTTTTAGAGTAAACACAACTGCTGCTAGCTCAAGATCATGTGTTGGATAGTTTTTCTCATGCGATTGTAGTTGTCTAGAGGCGTAAGCAATTACCCTACTATACTATGTCATTACACACCCTAAGATAACTTTTGAAGCATTGCAATACACTATATACCCCTCAGTGTCTTCTGGAAGTACTAGCACAGGTGCAGAAGTAAGCTTATTTTTCAGCTCTTGGAAGCTCCTTTCACATGCATCATTCCATTGGAACTTGGTTACCTTATGTGTCAACTTTGTTAGAGGTGCATAAATCGAAGAAAAACATTCAAAGAACCTTCTGTAATAACCTGCCAACCCTAGGAAGCTCTGAACATCCGTGGGTGTCATTGGCCTTGGCCAATCCTTCACAACCTCTATCTTTTGTGAATCAACCCTTACTCCCTATTCAGACACAATATGGCCCAAGTATGCCACTAATTTTAGCCAAAATTCACATTTTGAAAACATGGCATACAACTGTTGATCATGAAGAACCTGTAACACTTGTCGTAAGTGAATTGCGTGGTCGTCTTGTGATCTAGAATATACCAAAATGTCATCTATAAACACTATCACAAACACATCCTAGAATGGCTTGAATATCCTATTCATCAGATCCATAAAAACTGCTGGTGCATTCGTTAGACCAAATGACATAACAAGAAATTCAAAGTGGCCAAAGCATGTCCTAAAAGAAGTCTTAGGTATATCTTTCTCGTTCACCCTCACTTGGTGATAACCTAATCTCAAATCAATTTTTAAAAGCATTTGGCACCCTGTAACTGATAAAATAAATCATCAATCCTAGGGAGAAGGTATTGACTCTTAATTGTCACCCCATTCAATTGTCGATAGTTGATACACATTCTTAAGGTTCCATCCTTTTTACGTACAAATAACACTGGTGCACCCCAAGGGGACACACTAGGTCTTATAATAACCTTCTCCAATAAGTGTTTTAACTGCTCTTTTAATTAATGCAATTCTGCCGGGACCATTCTATATGGAGGGATGACAATAGGTTGAGTTCCTGGAAGTAAGCCAATACCAAAATCTACTTCTTGTTCTGGAAAGCTTGGAAGTTCTTTAGGGAACACATCAACAAATTCATTCATTACGGGAACTGATTGAGGAGTTGGTGATTCTACCTCCATATCCCTCACTCTAACTAAATGACATATATACCCCTTAGATATCATCTTTCTGGCCTTAAAGTAAGAGATAAACTTACCCTTTGGCGCCCCAATATTGTCTTCCCATTCAAGAACTGCCTTATTTGGAAAGTGGAAGTACACTCTCTTAGTTTGGCAATCCACGATGGCATAGCAAGAAGCTCACCAATCCATACCCATTATAACATCAAATTCCACCATTTCTAGCTCAATAACGTCAGCCAATGTGTCACAATGACAAACAGTTACTACACAGTCATAATAAATCCTTCTAGCCATAATAGATTCACTAGTTGGTGTGAACACTTCAAATAGTTTGTTCAATAATTTGGGTGTTCTCTTAAGCTTCCCAACAACTAGTGGGGTAATGTATGATTGTGTAAAACTAGGGTCAATTAATGCATATACATTATGTGAAAAGGACAATGTACCTGTGACCACATCAGGTGAAGATTCTAAATTTTGCTGACTCCCCAAAACATAAGTGCGATTCTGTACTCTGCTGGAGCTAGCTGCCCCTCTAACACCTATACCATGACCCATATATGCTTTTTGACCCTATTTAATAGAGGAATTGACGATGATGATGCAATAGCTGATCCAGTAAGTTGTGTTATATCACCCATGCATCTCCTTGGGCAATCTCTCATCATATGCCCTGGTGCACCACATCAATAACAAGCATCTATTCCAACACGACATATACTTGAATGTCTTCTTCCATACTATTTACAATGCTGTGTAGGGGTCATTTGCTGGCCTACTGAATATCCCGCTGTCCGAGCGCCTTGCCCTTCACTTCTTGGACCAAACTGATTTCTCCTAAACCCCTGAAGTTGTGGTGGAGCACTGGCTATAGAGTAGGAGGATGATGGCCTAGGTGTTCTATTAGAAAACTGAGGCCTAAACTCACCTAGGGACGGTGTAAACTGCCCTATAGATCTGGCCCTTTTGGCCTGCCCCCTTTCCAACTCTTGTGTCCTTGTTCTTTGCCTCTGGTGCTCCAATTTCTTTACAAAAGCTTGCATTCTCACTATATCCATATCCTTGTTTAAGGAAGCAATGGTACAATCTCTGACAAGATACGTATCCAATCTATCCATATATCGATAAACTCTATCTGCCATTGTAGTAACTAGATTAGGAGCATACCTGGCCAGGATTAAATTGAAGGCTATACTCCCTCACGCTCATATTTCCTTGGTAGAGATTCAAGAACTGATCTACACGAGCCTCTCGGATCTCTAATGGAAAGTGATGGTCACAAAATGCGTCTTTGAACTCTTTCGAGGTAGTTGGGGGTGCATCTATACACTTAGATTGCTTCCAAGCTTCATACCACAATATAGCCACACCTTTAAACCGATATATCGCTAACTCGACAACTTTTATACCACTCACATCCATAAGATCTAAAGTGCGTTGAATCTAATCAATAAAGTCTTGGGGATCTTCATTAGGATCTGACCCATTAAATGATGGGGGGTCCAAATTAAGGAAGTCACGTAATCTTGTGTCAACTACCCTATTCGCAAAACCTACACCTACAACTGGACCTTTCTATCTTTGATCTTGCCCAGCAACTATACAGTTCAATAGTTGGACTCATTTGTCAAATCCTGCACAGTAGCATCGATATATGGTCCTAGGGGAATTTCACTACTTCTGGGTTCATCCAGAGTTGGAGGGGTTGGAGATGTCTATGACAGAGACTCATCTTGAGCCTCATTTTGTTGTCTCACCTAACTGGGTATACCAACCACCACTTCTACTCCCTTCCCTTTACCGTTGTTCTTCCTGGTTTCTAGCATACGTGTTGTACAAAACAATTTAGGGGTTAGACACAATCCACCTATTACACTTAACTCTATGGCACGATCTCAAGAACGAAAAGAAAGTAACAACTCCTAAATTCCACATAGCCTCCTTCTTATAAATGTGGTGCAAAACACATCGATAAATAATACTCTACATAGACACAGGTTTGTAGACTCCCTAGGATGACTCGCTTTGATACCACTTCTGTCAACCCCAAAGTTCCATTAAGGTAGACTGACACCCATTGGCAATAAGGCTCGGGAGAACGAATCTATATCTATGCACTTTTTATATATATTATAAGGGATTTCTACATTTGACATGCCTTTGAGAAAATAAATAGTGATAACAAGCCAAAAGGAAATGCATATAGCTAGGCTGTTGGGGCCACGATGTCTAAAGTACGAGACATGACCACACTTAATTTATATAGTCTACAAAGCTTCTAGATAAGGAAAAGTATCTGATAAGGGTCGGGATAGGCTCCGCCTTGACTAACTATACAATACAAAAGTATAAGCTCTGGACACACAAAACTCTGAAGAAACCTGGAGTTTGGTAACAACAGATGAATATCTTGTACTCTTACTGGGGAGATCTACTAGCACCTATACCTGCAGCATGAAATGCAGGTCCCCCGTAAGGGACGTCAGTACGAGATAATATGCTGAATATGTAAGGCAGGAAATATTGTATATGAAGTAACAACTCAAACGAAACTATGCACTGGTGTATGATAAGATACCACCTTTAGTTATACTATGGGATCACGTACTTTATGTTCTTTTTATTACTTTACATTTATTGTATAATCTGTGCATAACATGTAATACAAATGATCAACTGATCAGTGGTAAATCTATATTGGCCCTGGCTAGGCTTTTCCTTTCACCCTTTGGGCTACCCCCCATGATAGGATCGACCCTGGCTAGGTGATTCTTCCACCCGTCGGGTTACCACCCATCTACAAGCAATATACTTTACTTTTATCTTTCAATTACCTTTGAGATGATTCTTTTAGTGGTCGTAATATTAGAGCTATAGGATCGTTGATAGAATATATGACATGCAAATACTCACAAAAGACAACACCATAATGAAAGGAGTAGGTTACACAAATAAAGAAATGCATAGGAGGTAGAACAACACATGAACTTTATTTAGTAGAACGAACTCGTGTATCTTGGTATCCAAGTATGTATGCAGGTTTGTAAGTGACTATGTATGGGAGCATATGAACTTATGAAAGAGTGGAGACATGTATGGTTGTTATGTCGATGTAGGTAAGAGCCTCTATGAACCAAGGAAGAACCGAGGTTTCATGCTAAGTAATACGAAATCGAGTAGCCTTACATACCTCGCTGTACGACCGCGCTATTACCTCGAGACAACCTTCCCTTCCTCCAAATATTTATCTACAATATAGTAGATGATAAAACTAACATTGCAGCTAATAGATACATCTTTTGGAAGCCCAATATCATAAAGAAATAACATATGGGCAGCAAGCGGATAATTATAAAGCCAAGCATATTCTTCCAACCTTTCCGCCCCTAATCGTATTTTCTAATACATATTCTCATATACATATCAAGTGCACCTGTTTTAGTTCCATAACAATCTTACAGCATCCCACAAAGCACAAGATATAACAATTCTATGCAATATACAAATAGGCGGCATAACGTTACGTTCCTTTGCTACATTTTGACGTCGACAAACCCGAACCTATTTCAACTTTACCCAAATTGTCCTCAATCGATATATACATAGAAACAACCCTAAAACAGTCTTAGAATAGTACCAATGTAGTCATGAACAACGTGAGGCAATAGCCTTCCATCGACCAGCCCACAAGTTCATACTAAGAGTACAATTGCGATATCCTATAAGAACTCACTTTCGCGGACTGTAAAAGTGGTGCAGCAACTTATTTACATCACTAACAAACTATACCTTGTTAACATGATAAGTCTTACTTCATAATTCAACTAATGAAGAAGAGAAAATCTTCTTGATTAACAAGAAAAATTCACAACAATCTTTAGGACACATGTCCAAATTTCCAGCACAAGCATAACTAGCATATACTTCTTGTTTGTCATGGGATAAGTATACAAAATACATGGATATTTCCACTTACCTTTGACTTCAAGATTCAGGTTTCCTTCAAGAACCCTAGGGGGTTTTATTGGCTACCTTGTGAAGTGAAGTAAAGAGAAAAGGAAGAGTCTTTAGGAAGCTGAAAATTGTTCCAAAGTTAAATGACTTAAGGGGATGTTTTTGAGCCCTTTTAAAGAATCTATTTGGACCAATTTCTCTTGAGCTTTTGATCACATATTAGCACATATTAGTAGTTAGTTATACAGTAGCTTGTCCCTCACACTTGGGCCTAAATGGGTCTCAAAGTTGATGGGCCTTGGCTGCCCATTTTCCAAATTTTTCTTCACTAAGTTTGGGCCCAAATAGTCAAGTGGGTTGTGATGTACTTGGGCCTTTTTACATTCTACTTGGGCTGAAAATAAAGTCCATTTATGATGCTTAAACATGGGCTAAAGTTACACCCTTAACATATACTTTATTCATAATCGGATTTGGACAAATTTAATGTCGGTCCTCGTCTCTGTTTAGCTAGCAATTTAAGCCAAGCAAGTAGGTGACTCACCTGCTAGCTTCCCAAGTCCTACAAACACCTCACTTCTCTCACTTTGTTTAGGGACGTGATCTCCTCAATTTGACACAAAACATGTATACACTCGACCCTCTTAAGCGTTAGACGCACATATTGCCCTATAACATGAGATTCAAGCACTTTTAAAAAATGGCCGCTAATTTGACAAAGCCCTATCATGTTTCATTTGCATAGTACTAGTATAGTAAGATGTGGTGTGTTACATAGCCCCTTCCTATTCTATTGGGATTTGAATTGCCAAAGTCATATTCTTCTCATGATAAGAATCCTACCCTTCCAACCACACATAACCATCATTTCCCTTAGATCATGACAAATAACCCTATCCTCAAGTACGAAGAAACTAGTACATTGGAACTAACAACAATATACAAGAGTATATGTATGTATATATGTCACCAACCAGTGTAATCTGGCTAAGCAAGGCCAAATATGTCAAAATCCAGCCAACCATGTGTAATAAGATTAAGGCATGGGAACTATAGCTCTATCATAAGAACCTATACTAGAACCAAGTCACAGCATGGCATATAATCAACAAATGACCTCATATATAGCATATCTTGATACCATCAAGCTGCCTACTCAAACATGCAAGAGTTAGTTTAAAATACATACCTTTCCCATGGCATTAGCCTATATACGACCCTTACCAAGCCTTCATGTAATCAATAAACCAACCAATATGAAACTACGACTAATACAACTACCAGCACAGGGGTACAACCCTAAAACACCATATATTACACACATGGAGTATAATCAGTCACTTACAAAACATTTCAACTCAACGTGCATATATACTAACACAATCTATGTTTTTTTGAAAATCCTAGCCTACAAACAGTTGATGCATTGCATTCTGAGTAGCAACATTAAAGCTTTTCCCTTCTTAATCACATTCCAACACTTCTCCACTATTAAAATATAATTCACAAGGTTAACATAATTGCATTGGCAGTAACATCTTGAAAAAAGAGTGAAATTATGTTAATAGCACCTAAGATGGGAAAAAATAAGGCCCACATTTAAAATCTTAAGTAAATCCCTAAAAAATACTTCTCATATCACTTTGAGTTTACAACCAAAAATTTACTTGAAAATGGACTCTAGAAGATCATGAAATGGCTTAAAAACAAAGTTAGATTCTTTATCGAAAAACATATCTTTCAAAAATTTCTTGGTCAAATATTTTGAAATATAAATAAACATAATGAATCCAAGCATACCATAGTTTTCCTTTTAGAACGTAGCACAACTTAGACTCAAATTCGAGTCAAATAGTATTTTGAATCATCGAAAAGGGAGTTGTATATCTCAAGATACAACTTGGAGAAATTTAGGTTAATGGTTGTTTGTGAGGGGGTTGAAGCCTATATTTAGGCTATCCCTTTAGCCCCTACAAATACGGAGTTCTAGAGGTGACCCCATCTCCCAAAAAGTGGTTGCAACTCCGCGAACACGAAGCTTTACCTGTTGCCCTTCATCGATCGCGCCCAAACCTTAGCATTCGCGGAGAGTTAATTATCTAGTGTTACACCACTAGTTGAAAAATCTTCCCTGGGGCATTCTCATTCTATTCAGTGTTTATTTTACACAAAAAAATATCTCAACCATATAGATTTTAACATTCCAAATCTATTGATGCGGATGGAATTCCCAATTGAGCACCCTACGAAAAAATAATGGTCCCACTTCTTTTTGGCTTATTTTAGCTAATAGAACTAAAGGGTCAAAACGCGACGAAAAGCCCTTATCAAGTGATGAAGTGTCATTTCAAACCATTTGCGATGTTTCGGAGCTGACCATGCCATCAAATTCCTATTTCGAGCTCATTTATCTAGGTTATTACAGAAAAATGCTTTTTTGCTTTCAGTTGAATTCAACTTGCAACTTTTGGCTCAAGTTCATACAGAGACCCTCCATCCTCAGTCCAACCACACCCTAGCCTAAATAGGCCATTTAAGAATTGATAGAACCATCAAGATCCTTTTCTAAGGTTGTTTGTTAGGGTTTTATTAAGCCATTTTAGAATTGCAACTTTTGGCTCAAGTTCATACAGAGACCCTCCATCCTCAAACCAACCACACCCTAGCCTAAATAGTCCATTTTAGAATTGATAGAACCATCAAAATCCTTTTCTAAGGTTGTTTGTTAGGGTTTTATTAGGGTTTTGCAATTATAACTCCTCATTAACTTGTAAATTCACAACCTATTCGACCCATAACTATCCCAACAGCCTCAATAAGACATAAAAGGTCTGAGGTTACTATACATAAGATCAAATAAAAAATAAAACCACATAAACTGATAAATGACCTGAGGGTCATTACATGGGGAGCCCCTATTTTGTTTGTGACAAAGAATGATGAGACTCTTTGGAGGTGTATTGAATATCAACAACTGAATTGGGTCATGATAAAGAATCATTATCCTTTGCCATTGATTGGTGATATTTTGTCAGTTGCAGGGATTGCAATATTCTCTTAGATTAACCTGAGAATGGGGTTCCTCCAACAGAGGATTCGAACGGAGGATATTCGAAAAACAACCTTTTGGAACCTTTATAGGCAATATGAGTTCCTAGTCATGTATTTGGGCTA
Source organism: Solanum ossicruentum (assembly GCA_025774065.1). Lineage (NCBI taxonomy): Eukaryota > Viridiplantae > Streptophyta > Magnoliopsida > Solanales > Solanaceae > Solanum > Solanum ossicruentum. The sequence goes on along the minus strand of JAOTQR010133638.1, from coordinate 47,997 downwards.
ACTAATGCCCCTACAACATTTAAGGACTTGATAACTCATGTATTTTGACCATATTTTGACTCTTTTATTGTAGTTTTTATTTATGATATCCTGATATATTCACAAAGCCAAGAGCAGCATGCCCAACACCTTCAGATTGTATTACAAACGCTCAGAGATCATATGTTATATGCTAAATTCTCTAAATGTTAGTTTTGGCTTGAGTTTATGACTTTCTTGGGGAACTTGGTGTAGAAAGAGGGTCTAATTATGGACCCCACTATGATTGCAGAAATCGTGGCTTGCATTGGCCTACTTCAGTGTTAGATATTTAGAGCTTTTTTGGGTTAGCAAGGTATCACAGGTAATTTATTATGGGCTTCGCCATTATTGCTGCTTTGTTGACTCGATTGACGCGTCAGGGTGTGTCGTTCGTGTGGTGCGATGAGTTTGAGGCTAGCTTTGTTAGGATAATAGAGTTATTGACTACTACTCCCATTCTAGTCTTCATGTTAAAGGAGAGAACTTTGTTGTGTATTATGATGCCTACTATATTGGGTTAGGTTGTGTATTGAGGTAGCGAGTTTGAGTTATTGATTATGCCTCTCATCAATTATGGTCCCAAAAGCATAACTAACCCACGAAAGACTTATCTTTAGTAGTGGTTTACAGTTATGATCTAGAGACATTATCTATTATTCATGCATTCTGATTATACAGACCATCGGAGCTTATAGTACATTATGACCAATGGGATTTAAATTCTCACTAGAGATAGTGGATTGAGTTGTTGAGTGACTATGATCTTTTTAATTTACACCATCTAGGCAAAGCAAACCTAGTTGGGAATGCCCTGAGTTAGAAGGTAGTGATTATGAGCAGCTTGGAACACTTGACTATGGATGAGCAACCCTTTCCTTTGGACATTCAATCATTGGCTAATAGGTTGGTCCAACTGGATGTCTCAGATTCTTATTAAGTATTAGCCATCATTGGGGCTCTATTTTTATTGATTAATCAGATCTGGGCTCGACAGTTCTAGGATGAGTCATTAGCTTGTCTCAAAGACTAAGTTTTAAAGGGTTGGTAGTCAAGCTACAATTGATTCAGACGAGGTCCTCAAATTTGACAACCAATTGTGTGATTCAGGAGAGGATTTGATACAGTTCAAACTTCATGAGGCTAATGATTCCCAATATTCTATCCACCTAGGTTAGTGAAAATGTAGCGAGATTTGAGATAGCATTACTGGTGGGTTTGTATGAAGCAGGATACAGTCGATTATATGTCTTGTTGCCTCAATTGCTAGTAGGTAAAGGCTTAGCACCAGCAACCAAGTAGGACACTAGCGATCACCCATTCCCTAGTGGCAGTGGGAACATATGACAACGGCTTTTGAGCAAGGGCTCCCTAGTACTTCTAGAGGTTAGGGCTGTATTTGGGTTATAGTTGATTGGTTGACTAAGTCCACACACTTCCTTTCACTTCATTTTACCTTCAATGCTTAGCGATCAACTCATGTTTACATTTATGGATATAGTCTAGTTTCATTTGGTGCTAGTGTCTATCATATATGATCAAGGGTCACAATTTACCTTTAGCTTTTTTAGGGCTTTTTAGCGAGGTTGGGCACCCTGGTTGACCTGAGCTCAACATTTCATCCCTAGACTAATGGCCAGTCTGAACATATTGTATATGTTTTGGAGGATATGAAAAAGGCTTATGTGTTAGGTTTGAGGGTCAGTGGGACCAATTCTGCCATTAGTAGATTATTCTTATAATAAAAACTATCATACCAGTATCCATATGGACCTGTTTGAGGCATTGTATGGCTGACGATGTCGTACTCGGGTTGACTGTTTTGAGTCTACAAAGTGGAGCCCATACAATATAGATTTGTTGCAGGATACCTTATCCAGGGTCTAGGTCAGCTAGGATAGTTTGAGGATAACTCAGAGTTAGTACTAGAATTATGCAGACTGCAGGCACCAATCCTTATAGTTTGGGGTTGGAGACAGGGTGTTTCTAAGGGTGCCATCCATGAAAGGGGTCATATGGTTTTGTAGATGGGGTAAGATTTAGTCCTTGATATTTTTAGTGCTTTTGAGATTCTGAGACGGGTCAGGCCAGTTGCATATGAGTTAGCCTTACCACTAGCTTATTTTGCTTTACACATTATATTTCATGTATCGATATTGCACTGGTATATTCCAAATGATTCCCATGTTCTACAAGTTTTATCTTATCATTATACATCACTGGTCGTGGAATGCATTTAAATGATCTACGAAATTAGAAGTAGGGCAACGGGACTAAGGGAAAGCTTGTATAACATCATAATCAAGAGTCAAAAGAGTCAAAACTTATATTATAGGTACATAGCATGTCCAATAACACCTCTACTACATAGATAAAGTGGGGGCTAAGACAAATCAACCGGGCTCACCCTCATAGTTAAGGTAAACAACAAGGAAGAATGTCTCAATACATAATAAGAGAAACTTAAACTAAGGTCCCTGAAGTGGAGGACTCACCAACTAGCTTGAGTAGTACCGTACTATCCACGTGGAGGAGGATGATGATGAACTTGAGCATCGGTTCCTACATGGTGACACCATGTAGGTATAGAGTATGCATTAGTACGTTTGAATGTACTAAGTATGTCGGATTTAATGCACAATAGAAAGGCATCATAATCAAAATACATAGAGATACCCGATAGCTAGCATAGTAGCAATATGGCATGCATGATTAGTGCTTAAGTATAATATGCTTACATAGAATAGAATATATTTGTAAGAAGAGACCATTACAATTGGTGGATTGTCGCACCCTACCACCCTTGGTGATTGAGGTACAAACCTCGTCAATAGGTTGGTCGATCATCGCACCCTGCCATCCTTAGTGCAGGAGTACAATCCCCCTGATAGGTTAATGGGTACAAACCCCTAACAAGGTTTGTAGATTGTTGCACCCTACCACCCTTGTGGTCGTGTACAAACTCCCCGATAGGTTGATGGGTACAAACCCCTAAGAAGGTTACCCGGTGCACAACACTCGGGTAAGGCATGGTCATATTCTAACACTATATAGAGAGCACCATAAACATGCATTCATTTCATCATTATTTCATCATATCATCACTAAATTTCTTGTATAGTCATTCAACTCATAAGACATGCATTGGACCTTCAATTCTTTAAGAATCCATAACGAGACATTTTATGAAACACTTAGAGGGTGTGTAGTGGTAGTGTAAACCATGCAATTCAAGTGTGAAATCATGCTAGAAAATTTAGTATAAAAGTTTCAATAGATTCTCGGTAACATCCTCAGGAAATTTACATCTAAACCCTTCATCAAATCTTACAATAGACCTAGGTTTCATGCCAAGTAATACGAAATCGAGTAGCCTTACATACCTTACGGTACGACCTCGCTATTACCTCGAGACAACCTTCACTTCCTAAAAATATTTATACATAACATAGTGGATGATAAAACTAACCTTAGCAGCCAATAGATACATCTTGGCAGCCCAATCTCATAAAAAAGCAACATACGGGCAACAAGCGGATAATTATAAACCCGAGTGTATTCTTCCAACCTTTCCGCCCCTAATCATATTTTCTAATACATATTCTCATATGAATATCATGTGCAGCCTATTTAAGATCCATAACAGTCTTACAATAGTCCACAAAGTACAACACATAACAATTTTATGCAACATTCAAATAGGCGGCATAACGTTACGTCCCTTCGCCACATTTTGACGTCGACAATCCCGAAGCCGTTTCAACTTTACCCAAACTATCCTCAACCCATATATACATAGAAACAACCCTAAAATAGTCTTCGAATTGTACCAAAGAAGTCATGAAGGATGTGAGCAATAACCTTCCATCCACTAGTCCACAAGTTCTTACTAAGAGTACAATTGTGATATCCTATAAGAATTCACTTTCGCGAATTGTAAAAGTGGTGCAGTAGCTTAGTTACATCACTAACAAATTATAACTTGTTAACAACATAAGTCTTACTACATAATTTATCTAAGCAAGAAGACTAAATCCTCTTGAATAACAAGAAAAGTTCACGACAATCTTTAGGACACATGTTGTCCAAATTTCCAGTACAAGCATAACAAGCATATAATTCTTGTTTTTCATGGGATAAGTATAAAAAATACATGGATATTTCCACTTACCTGCACCTTCAAGATTTAGGTTTCCTTTGAGAACCCTAGGGAGTTTTATTGGCTGCCTTGTGAAGTGAAGTAAAGAGAAAAGGAAGAGTCTTTAGGAAGCTGAAAATTGTTCCAAAGTGAAATGACTTAAGGGGATGTTTTTGAGACCTTTTAAAAAGTCTCTTTGGCCTAATTTCTCTTGATCTTTTTACTACATATTAACAAACCTTAACATTCAGCGATCGCGCCCAAACCTTAGCATTCGCGGAGAGTTAATTATGTAGTGTTACACCACTAGTTGCAAAATCTTCCCTGGGGCATTCTCATTCTATTTAGTGTTTATTTTTCACAAAAAAATAGCTCAACCATATAGATTTTAACATTCCAAATCTATTGATGCGGTTGGAATTCCCAATTGAGCACCCTGTGGAAAAATAATGGTCCAACTTCTTTTTGGTTTATTTTAGCTAATAGAACTAAATGGTCAAAATGCGACCAAAAGCCCTTATTAAGTGATGAAGTGTCATTTCTGACCATTTTCGATGTTTCAGAGCTGACCATGCCATCAAATTCCTATTTTTAGCTCATTTTTCTAAGTTCTTACAGAAAAAGACTTTTTTGCTTTCAGTTGAATTCAACTTGCAACTTTTGGCTCAAGTTCATACAGAGACCCTCCATCCTCAGACCAACCACACCCTAGCCTAAATAGGCCATTTAAGAATTGATAGAACCATCAAAATCCTTTTCTAAGGTTGTTTGTTAGGGTTTATTAGGAATCTTAATTTTGCAATTATAACTCCCCATTAACTTGTAAATTCACAACCTATTCGACCTATAACTATCCCAACAGCCTCAATAAGACATAAAAGGTTTGAGGTTACTATCCATAAGATCAAATGAAAAATAAAACTTCATAAACACATAAATGACCTGAAGGTCATTACATAGGGAACCCCTATTTTGTTTGTGACAAAGAATGATGAGACTCTCAGGAGGTGTATTGAATATCAACAACTGAATATGGTCATGATAAAGAATCATTATCCATTGCCACTGATTGGTGGTTTTTTGTTAGTTGCAGGGGTTGTAATATTCTCTTAGATTAACCTGAGAATGGGGTTCCTCCAATAGAGGATTTGAGCGGAGGATATTCCAAAAACTGCCTTTTGGAATCTTTATAGGAAATTTGAGTTCCTTGTCATGTATTTGGGCTAACTAATGCCCCTACAACATTTATGGACTTGATGACTCATTTATTTCGACCGTATTTTGACTCTTTTATTGTGGTTTTTATTGATGATATCCTGGTATATTCACAAAGCCAAGAGCAGCATGCCTAACACCTTCATATAGTATTACAAACACTCAGAGATCATATGTTCTATGCTAAATTCTCTAAATGTTAGTTTTGGCTTGAGTCTTTGACTTTCTTGGGGGACTTGGTGTACAAAGAGGGCATAATTGTGCAGCCCACTAAGATTAAGGCAATTGTGGCTTGCATTGGCCTACTTCAGTGTTAGATATTTAGAGCTTTGTTAGATATTTAGAGCTTTGTTGGGTTAGCAAGGTATCACAGATAATTTATTATGGGCTTCTCCATTATTGCTGCTTTGTTGACTCGATTGACTCGTCAGGGTGTGTCATTCATGTGGTGCGATGAGTTTGAGGCTAGCTTTTTTTGGATAATAGAGTTATTGACTACTACTCCTATTCTAGTCTTCATGTTTAAGGAGAGAACTTTGTTGTGTTTATCATATTGGGTTAGGTTGTGTATTGAGGTAGCGAGTTTGAGTTATTGATTATGTCTCTCATCAATTATGGTCCTATAAGCGTAACTAACCCACGAAAGACTTTTCTTTAGTAGTGGTTTACACTTATGATCTAGAGACATTATCTATAATCTATGCATTGTGATATTTATACAGACCATCGGAGCTTACAGTACATTATGACACGAAGGATTTAAATTCTCGCCAGAGATAGTAGATTGAGATGTCTGCTGACTATGATCTTTTTATTTTACACCATCTAGGCAAGGAAAACCTGGTAAGGAATGCCCTGAGTTGGAAGGTAGTGAGTATGAGCAGCTTGGAACACTTGACTACGGATGAGCAACCCTTTCCTTTGTACATTAAGTCATTGGCTAATAGGTTGGTCCAACTGGATGTCTCAGATTCTTGTTAAGTATTAGCCATCATTAGGGCTCTATTTTTATTGATTAATCAGATCCAGGCATGATAGTTCTAGGATGAGCCATTAGTTGGTCTCACAGACTAAGTTTTGAAGTGGTTGGTGGTCAAGATACAATTGATTTAGACGAGGTCCTCAAATTTGATAGCCGATTGTGCTAACCAAGAGTAGATGATTTGATACAGTTCAAACTTCATGAGGCTAATGATTCCCAATATTCTATCCACTTAGGTCAGTGAAAATGTAGTGAGATTTGAGATAGCATTATTGGTGGGTTTGTATGAAGTAGGATACTGTAGATTATATGTCTTGTTGCCTCAATTGCCAGTAGGTAAAGGCTGAGCACCAGCAACCAAGTGGGACACTCTAGTAGTCATCCATTCCCTAGTGGCAATGGGAACATGTGACTATGGCTTTTATGCAAGGGCTCCCTTGTATTTCTAGAGGTTAAGGCAGTATTTAGGTTATAGTTGATTGGTTGACTAAGTCTGCACACTTCCTTTCACTTCATTTTACCTTCAACGCTTAGCGATCCACTCATGTTTACATTCATGGATATAGTCTAGTTGCATGTGGTGCTAGTTTCTATCATATATAATCAAAGTTCATAATTTACCTTTAGCTTTTTGAGGGCTTTTTAGCGAGGTTGGGCACCCTGGTTGACCTGAGCTCAAAATTTCATCCCTAGACCAATGGCTAGTCTGAGCATATTGTATAGGTTTTGGAGGATATGGCACAGGCTTATGCATTAGGTTTGGGGGTCAGTGGGACCAATTTTGCCAATAGTAGATTTTTCTTATAATAAAAACTATCACACCAATATTCATATGGACCTATTTGAGGCATTGTATAGCCGACGATGTCGTACTAGAGTTGAGTGTTTTGATTCTACAAAGCGGAGCCCATACAATATAGAGTTGTTGCAGGATACCTTATCCAGGGTCAAGGTTATCTAGGATAGTGTGAGGATAACTTACAGTCTGTACTAGAGTCATGCAGACTGCAGGCGCCAATTGTTATAGTTTGGGGTTAGAGACAGAGTGTTTCTGAGGGTGTCACCCATGAAAGGGGTCATATGGTTTTGTAGATGGGGTAAGATTTAGTCCTTGATATTTTTAGCATTTTTGAGATTCTGAGACGGGTAAGGCCAGTCGTATAGGAGTTAGCCCTACCACCAGCTTATTTTGTTTTACACCTCATATTTCATGTATCGATGTTGCACTGGTATATTCCAAATGATTCCCATGATCTACAAGTTTTTCATGACCCATGCCTAGGTCCTAGACGTGTCATGGCAAATGAGGAATCTTAAGGAACCCCAAACAAGCCTCTTATCTTATCATTACACATCACGGGTCGTGGAAACATTTAAATGATCAATGAAAGTAGAAGTTGGGCAATGGGACTAAGAGAAAGCTTGCATATCATCATAATCAAGAGACAAAAGAGTCAAAACATATGTCGTAGGTACATAGCATGTCCAATAACACCTCTACTACATAGATAGAGCAGGGACCAAGACAAGTCACTTGGGCTCACCCTCATAGTTAAGGTAAACAACAATGAAGAATGTCACAATACATAATAAGAGAAACTTAGACTAAGGTCCTCGAAGTGGGGGACTCACCAACTAGCTTGATTAGTACCGTACTAGCCACGTGAAGGAGGAGGATGATCAACTTGAGCATCGATTCCAACATGGTGACACCATGTAGGTATAGAGTATGCGTTAGTATGTTTGAATGTACTAAGTATGTTGGATGTAATGCAACAATAGAAAGGCATCATAATCAAAATGCATAGAGATACACAATAGCTAGCATAATAGCTATATGGCATGCATGATTAGTGCTTAAGTATAACATGCTTACATAGAATAGAACATATGTGTAAAAAGAGACCATTACAATTGGTGGATTATCGCACCCTACCACTCTTGGTGATTGAGGTACAAACCCCATCAATAGTTTAGTGGATCGTCGCACCCTACAACCCTTGGTGCAGGAGTACAAGCCTCGTGATAAGTTGATGGGTACAAAGCCCTAACAAGGTTGGTGGATTGTCGCACCCTACCACCCTTGGTTCCAGAGTACAAACCATCCGATAGGTTGACAAGTACAAACCCCCAAGAAGGTTACCCGGTGCATAACTCTCGGGTAAGGCATGGTCATATTCCAACACTATATAGAGAGCACCATAAACATGCATTCATTTCATCATTATTTCATCATATCATCACTATATTATTTTCATGTAGTCATTAAACTCATAAGACATGCATTGGACCTTCAATTCCTCAAGAATCCATAACCAGACATTTTATGAAACACTTAGAGGGTGTCTAGTGCTAGTGTAAAACCATGCAATTCAAGAGTGAAATCATACTAGAAAATTTAGTATAGAAGCTTCAATAGATTCTCAGTAATACCCTCAAGCAATTTACAACTAAAACCTTCATCAAATCTTACAATAGACCTTGGTTTCATACCTCAAATCATAGCAAAATAGTCACAATTTCATGAGCTTCAACATAGTGTGCAGTGATTTTCATAATAAGATAGACCCAATTGTAAATCAACTTTTAATCATGCAAATTAGAGTAAAAGGAAGCTTAGGTATCATGGGTAAAGGAAACCATGAAAGAAATCCACATACTATAGCTTGGAGATGTACTTGGTGAAGATTGGAGATGGAGACTTGAATCTTGAAGAAGAACCTTGAAGGAAATTCTTAGTTCTGGATGAGGGCTTGAGTGAGTATTGGGGATTGATTAGGATGATATGAGGGTGAAATATAGCTAAGTAAAGGTATTTTAGTGAATGGGACACGTAGACCTAAAATTCATGGGCCAAATAAAAAAAATTGACACTTTTTTTATACAGAGGCGCGTCGCTGAAGCGATGCGGATTCCTCCTTAGAATTTGCATTTTGCAAATTTTGGATTTCGATACGATTTCTCTAAAATTGGGTTAGACCCTTGTACTCCTAAATTTGACCCCCTAAACAAGAATATGAAGTTGGATTTTTGATATCATGCACAGATTTTGAGATATATGGCAATTACAATTCTGAGCACTTCCGAGGCACATTTTCGGGCACTTTTTGGGGTTGTTTCAATATCTCTCCCTTGGGAACATTCGTCCCAAATGCCAAAGAGCATGTGTGAGATTCATAAACATGAAAATTTCAGCCCATATAGAGATGCAACAATGCACTTAAGCATCATTTCAAAAATTTCATCACAAAGGTAAAATCATCATGAACTTGTCAATTTAAACGTGAACATATGCAATGACATGGGGATGAACTTAAGACTTCAGATCAGATGAGGGACTTAGATTGATACCTTAGTCTTTATTAGAGTGTAAAAGGTAAGGATATTGCTTTTTCATGTCCGCTTCGACCTCCCAGGTAGCACTCTGAACTTGTTGATTCCTCCAAAGGACCTTAACGGAAGCCACCTCTTTGTTTCTCAACCTCTTCATTTGCCTATCCAAAATCTGAACCGGAACCTCTTCATATGTCAAATTATACTCAAAACACCCACAACATCAAGAGGCATAATGGCATGTGGATCACCCATATATTTCCTCAACACGGACACATGGAACACTAGATGAACCAATTCCATCTCACTAGGCAACCTCAACTCATAAGCTACCTTGCCATCCCTCCTCATGACCTCATAAGGACCAACATATCTTGGGCTCAACTTTCCATTCTTACCAAAATGAACCACACCCTTCATGGGTGACACCTTCAAATAAACCCAATCACCAACTTGGAATTCAAGATCCCTTCTCCTCACATCGGCATAGGACTTTTGGCGACTTTGGGCCGTCTTCAACCTTTTCCTAATGATTCTAACCTTCTCAAGAGCCTCCATAACCAGATTTAGTCCCAACAAAGCCACCTCACTAACCTCAAATCAACCAACCAGTGATCTACAATATCTGCCATAGAGAGCCTCAAATAGATCCATACCAATATTAGAATGATAGCAATTGTTGTAGGCAAACTCAATCAGCGGAAGATAATCATCCCAACTACCTTTAAGCTCCAACACACATGCCCTAATCATATCCTCAAGGGTTTGGATGGTCCTCTCGGCTTGGCCATCCGTTTGAGGGTGGAACGCATAGAGAGCTTAACTCTAGTACCAAGACTTCTTTGAAAGAATCTCCAAAAGTGTGAAGCACATTGTGCCCCACGATCAGGTATGATGGACAAAGAAACCCCATGCAACCTTACAAAAACATGAATGTACAACTTTGCATAATGTTCATCCCTAAATATGGTCTTAACCTATAGAAAGTGAGCCGATTTTTCCATCCCATCAACCACCATCCAAATGGAATCAAAACACTTTCTAATCTTGGGCAACCCAACCACAAAATCCATAATAATCACCTCCCACTTCCAAGTACGAATCTCAATGTCTTGGGTTAGGCTACACAACCTTTGATGCTCGGCCTTAACTTGTTGACAATTATGACAATCGAAAATGAATTTTGCAATATCCCTTTTCATGCCTCCCCACTAATACACCTCTCTCAAGTCTCTATACATTTTGGTGGAACTGGGGTGGATAGAATAAGAATAGTTATGCGCCTCATCAAGGATCCTTTCTATCAAACCATTAACATAAGGTACACATAACCTACCTTGGTATCTAAGGACACGATCTTCCCCCTAGGAGAAAACCTCCACCTTTCCCTCTTCCACCAAGGCCTTCGATTCTAAGAAGGAGGGAACAAGATCTTATTTTGCTACCACCTCATCAACCAAAGAAGACTTAGAACCATCAACAACAACCGTACCACTACTACCAACCTCTTCCAACCTAACTCCCAATCTAGTCAATCTATGCACTTCCCTAGCCATCTCCTTCTCGCCATTATCAACATGAGCTAAGCTACCATAGACACCCTAGTCAAGGCATCCGCCACCTCATTTTTCTCACCCGGATGATAATGCACACTCGTATCATACTCCTTAAGAAGGTCTAACCTTCTCCTTTGCCTTAAGTTGAGATCCTTTTGAGTAAAGGCATATTATAGGCTCTTATGATCAGTGAACACATCATCATGCACCCCATACAAATAAAGACGCCAAATTGTATGCAAAAACAACAGCGGCTAACTTAAGATCATGGGTAGAGTAGTTTTTTTCTTGCACTTGGAGTTGTCTAGAAGCATTGGCTATGAACTTACCACTGTGCATCACCACACAACCAAAAAAAACCCAGAAAGCATCACAATACACAACGAATCCCTCAAGCCCATCCGATAGTGACAATATAGGAGCGAACATAAGTTTATCTTTCAATGTTTGGAAACTCCATTCATATTCATCGGACCACACAAATTCAACCTTCTTTTGAGTCAATTTTGTCATAGGAGAAACAATAAAAGAAAATCCATTCACAAACCTCTGATAATAGTCCGCTAAGCCCAATAAACTCCTAATATCTGATGGGGTCAATGTTCTAGGACAATTTCTATTCATATTGGTCTTCCTTGGGTCCACCTTAATACTATCCCCCGACACCACGTTTCCTATGAAGGAAACCTCCCTCAACTAAAATTTACACTTTCCATACTTTGCATATAGTTTCTTCTCTCCCAATCATTGCAACACAACCCTCAAATGAGCCCTATGCTCATCCTCACCACGGAATAGATCAAAATGTCATCAATGAAGACCACAACAAAGGAATCAATATAGGGTTTAAAGACCAAATTCATTAGGTCCATAAAGATGGCAGTGCATTGGTCAACCCAAAAGACATCACCACAAAATCATAGTACCCATACCTAGTCCGGAAGGCTGTCTTGGGAATATCACACTCCCTCACTTTCACTTGATGATACTTGGACCGAAGATTAATCTTAGAGAAATGGCTAGCCCCTTCCAATTGGTCAAAAAAATCATCAATCCTAGGAAGAGGATGCGTATTCTTGATGGTAACCCTATTGAGTTGTCGCTAGTCAATACACATCATAATTGACCAAATCTTCTTTTTCACAAACAACACTGGAGCACCCCATGGGATTGGCTAGGTCTAATGAAACCATTCTCCAACATATCTTTCAATTGCTCCTTCAGCTCCTTTAACTCTGCTGGTCATACTGTAAGGCCGAATAGAAATGACTTGAGTATCAAGAAGAAGGTCTATACCAATATCTATTTCCCTCTCGGGAGGAAAACCAGGAAGGTCATTTGGGAAGACATCAAAAAAGTCATTTACAACCAAAACTGAATCTATGGAAAGGACTTTAGACTCCACATCCCTAACCCTCACAAGATGGTAAAGACACCCCTTAGAGATCAACTTACGGGCTTCAATGCAAGGGATGAATCTACACTTGACCACCACATCTTGACTTTTCCAAAAAAGGACGAGTTCATTTGGAATTTAAATTTGACCCCATGAGTTCTACAATCAATAGAGGCATAGTAGGCATGCAACTAATTCATACCAAGAATGACATCAAAATCAACCATGTCTAATTCAACAAGATCACAGTGCAACACTTTATGCAAGATGCAAATAGGACAACTTCTATAAAATTTCCTAACAACAATAGATGCACCAATAGAAGTAGACACTTCATATGACTCATGTAACAACTCGGGGTCAATATGGAACTTTTGGGCAACAAAGGGGGTAACAATTGAAAGAGTGGCACCTGAATCAATCAATGCATACATATCAAAGTAAAAAGTTTTCAACATACCGGTGACGACATCAAGGACTTCGTCAACCCCTTGCCTCCCATGCAAAGCATAAAATCGATTGTGCCTTGGGGCACCATCTTATTGGCCACCTCTCCCCAAAGGAACTGCATTAGCACCTTATGGACAAGCCAATTTGTCCTTGTTGTGATAACAGGGGCAATCCACCTTTTTGTGACCCACTTCCCCACAACCAAAGCATGCATTAGTATCTCTCAAGCATGGGCCCCTATGCCTCTTACCACACCTAGGTCACACCTTATTAGGAACCACAATACCAACACCTTGGGCCTTGGGAAGTTATTGGAAAACTGCCTATTGGAAGCATGAGAGGACCTTGGCCTTGGTGGATCCGGACACCCTTTTGGAACTTGCCCTCAAAACGAACCCTCTTAGCCTCATGGCCCCTCCTGTTCCTCAATTTCTCCCCTTCCATTTGCTCGACAAAGTTAATCAAACGTGATAAGTCCTTGTCACTAATCAACATGGCAGACCGACACTCTTGACTAACCAAGTCGAACATACCCATCACAAATTTATTCATCCTAGACATTGAGTCGGCCACCAAATGTGGTGCATATTTTGAAAGTTGGATAAACTTGAGGCCATACTCCCTCACACTCATGGACCCTTATCTCATATTCATAAATTCCACCAACTTAGCCTCCCTAAGCTTAAAAGGGAAGAATCAATTAAGGAAAGCCATTTTGAACTCCTCCCAAAGCACCACATAACCAACTCCTTTCTCTTCCTTCCATTGGTTGTACCATATTCGAGCTACACCTTTGAGTTGGTACACTGCCAACTCCACCTTTTCTTTCGGCCCAACACCCATGATAGACAAAATTTTATAGACCTCATCAATGAACTCTTGGTGTACTCACTCACTCTTGACCCATATAACTCCGGGGGATTTATTCTCATGAAGTCTCTAACCCGAGAGGCCGACGTAGGAGCATAAGGGGCTTGGGCTCCTTGGTTGGCTTGATTATCCCCAATTTTGGCAAGCAAAGTGAGAGTATCCCTAAGCTCTCCATTAGCCAATTGCTCCTTGAGCGTGCAGACTCATCTTCCCCTCGTGTTAGGCATGATGTATCATAACAAAGAACAATCGTTAGGGGGAAAGCTTATTTCAGCTCTATAGTACGACTTAGAACATGAAGAAGGGAAACATTTCCTGAAACATCTCATAGCCTCCTACTCATAGTTGTGGTGCATAGCACAATCATGAATAAGACTCTAATCAACACGATGTGTTGGACTCCGAGGATCTAATAACCTAGTGCTTTAATAACAAGTTTGTCACGACCCAAGCATAGGGCCTAGACATGATATGACGAATAAGGAACCCGAATGAACCCCAAACATGTCTCTTGTCTTATCATTACACATCATTGGTCGTGGAAGCATTTAAATGATCTACAAAGTAGAAATAAGGCAATGGGACTAAGGGAAAGCTTGCATAACATCATAATCAAGAGATAAAAGAGTCAAAACTCATATTATATGTACATAGCATGTCCAACAACACCTCTACTACATAGATAGAGCAGGGACCAAGACAAAGATACTGGGCTAACCCTCATAGTTAAGGTAAACAATAAGGAAGAATATCTCATTACATAATAAGGGAAACTTAGACTAAGGTACCCAAAGTGGAGGACTCACCAGCTAGCTTGAGTGGTATCGGACTAGCCACGTGGAGGAGGAGGTTGATCAACTTGAGCACTTGTTCCTACATGGTGATATCATGTAGGCATAGACTATGCATTAGTACATTTGAATGTACTAAGTATGTGGGATGAAATGCAACAATAGAAAGACATCATTACCAAAATGCATAGAGATAAGCAATAGACAACATAGTAGCAATATGGCATGCATGATTAATGCTTAAGTAAAACATGCTTACATAGAAAAGAACATATGTGTAAGAACAGACCATTACTACTGGTGGATCATCACACCCTACCACCCTTGGTGATTGAGGTATAAGCCTCGTCATAGGTTGGTAGATCGTTGCACTGTACTATCCTTGGTAATGGAGTATAAATCCCTTTGATAGGTTAATGGGTACAAATCCCTAACAAGGTTGGTGGATCGTCGCACATTTCCACCCTTGGTGCCGGAGAACAAACCCCCTTATGGGTTGATGGATACAAACTCCCAACAAGGTTACCCGGTGCACAATCCTCGGGTAGGGCATGGTCACATTCCAACACTATAGAGAGCACCATATACATATATTCATTTCATCATATCATCATCATATTATTATCATATAGTCATTCAATTCATAAGACATGCATTGGACCTTCAATTACTCAAGAATCCATAACTGGACATTTTATCAAACATATAGAGGGTGTGTAGTGCTAGTGTAAAATCATGCAATTCAAGAGCAAAATCATGCTAGCAAATTCAATATAAAACCTTCAATGGATACTTGGTAACACCCTCAAGCAATTTACATCAAAACCCTTCATCAAATCTTACAATAGACCTTGGTTTCATACGTCAAAACA
Organism: Solanum ossicruentum; assembly: GCA_025774065.1. Lineage (NCBI taxonomy): Eukaryota > Viridiplantae > Streptophyta > Magnoliopsida > Solanales > Solanaceae > Solanum > Solanum ossicruentum. The sequence continues at coordinate 32,376 of JAOTQR010133638.1, read as the reverse complement.
TAGCAAAACTGTCACAATTTTATGAGCTTCAACATAGTGGTAGCACTTTTTATAATAAGATAGACCCAATTGTGAATCAACTTCAAATCATTCAAATTACAGTAAAAGGAAGCTTGGGTATCATGGGTGAAAGGAACCCATGAAAGAAACCCGCATACCTTAGCTTGGAGATGAACTTGATGAAGATTGGAGATGGAGACTTGAGGCTTGAAGAAGAACTTTAAAGGAAATCCTTAGTTCCAGATGAGGGTTTGATACTTGAATTTAGGAGTGAAAAAATTGGCTAAGTGTTTGAGTGAGTATGGGGAATGTTTAAGATGACAGGAGGCTGAAATATAGCTAAGTATAGGTATTTTAGTGAATGGAAACACTTAGGTCCAAGACTTAAAAGTCTTGGACTAAATAAAAGAAAAACATACACTTGTTTATAAAGAGGCGCGTCGTGGAAGCGATGCAGATTCCTCTCTGGAATTTGCATTTTGCAAATTTTGGATTTTGATACGAATGCTCTAAAATCGATCTTTGACCCTTCTCCCCATAATTTGACCCCTTGAATAAGAATATGAAGTCGGATTTTTGATATGACATATGGATTTTGAGATATATAGAAATTATAGTCTCGAGCACTTCTGAGGCACATTTCGGGCACTTTTTGGAGTCGTTTCAAATATAATTCAGTCGAATTAGATGATTACCTGACATTTGTTGAGGATCTGATGGCCATTTTATATAGGGGATACTAGATAGTTATGCTCTAGAGTTATACCACTAGTTGAGGTTTAGTGGCGTCACTGTTTGGTCGAGGAGGCTACCTGCGAGAGAGGCACGCCGACCCATTTGAGCAATCATGTATGCCTTTATTTTTACTTTCGTGGATGAAAATATCATTAGTTAGGTGTATTGTAATGACTATCTAGATCATTTACTATATTTCTATGGTTATTCTATTAATGATCATATATATGGTAACCTCGAAGCTGCTGGGATGGTTTTTGGCTAAATTGATTGTAGATTATATGGATTTTTGTGTTCATAAGAAGTTATAAGTTTAAAATGAGGTTTCTAATAAAGTCTTAGCAAACGGCATTGGAATGGGATTTTGATTCCATTAGTACCGAGGTTTGGGGCTCTCGGTGTGAAATTAGGTCAAAAGTTGCACAAATAAGTTTAATTATTAGCTAAAAGGCGATTTTCTATAAAAACCTAGCTAAACGTGCCTGAAATTGTAATTTGATGGTGTGATAAGCTCAAGGACATCAAAAGTAGCCCAAAAGACCTTTTGTTAGATGGTGGGGACTCCTCGGTATGTTTTAATTCGCTCAATTCTTTTAGCTAAAATTAGCCAAAAATAAGTGGGACCCTCATTTTTTCATAGAATGCTCAGTTGGTAATTGCAACAACACCATTAGATCCAGAAAAGTCAAAATCCAGGTGGTTACACTATTTATTTGTATAAAATAGACAACGAATGACCTGGAATGCTCTAGGAAATTTTTACGATAGCTAGTGCAACACCAAAAGAATAACCCTCTGCATTCGTTAAAGAATATCCATGATCGCGAAAGGAAAGGGGGATGGAGCTCCATGTTTGCAGAGTCATGCCCGCAGTAATGGTGAAGAGGTAGCCATTAAGCTTTGCATTCACAGATCATAGTCTGTGTTTTCAGAGGCAATTGAGGCGACGGCCCCGATATATAAGTCAACCCTTGTGAACATCAATGAGAGGAAACTTCTCAAGGTTGTAACTTTTTATATACATCTCCAATTCTAGTGTTTCAAAAGGCTATGTGACTCAGATTTTTACAAGAAAAGCTACGGAGGTGTTGAATTCTGATTTTTGCACATATTTTGAGGTATAAATGTTGTCTTAGCTAGTTATATTCTCAAAAACATGTGAAAATTTTACGCTATGATATCTCAACTAATGCTTGTTGGAATTAAGTAAACTTTGAGTATAAGTTGTTCTACTTTCCGAGAAGAATGCTATGATATGCTCGGATTTTGATAAATTTTGTTGTTTTCTACAAAATTTGATCAAGAAAGTTTTGTTAGAAATATTTTATGATAAAGAATGTAACTTCATTTTTGAGTAGTTTCTTGGTCTTTTGGGACCCATTTTGGGCTAAATTTCTGACCACATGATGTTCACGCTCCAACAGTAAAGCGGTTGCAGTCAAGTGTAAAGCTAACCAAGGGTTAGGGTCGAATCCACGGGGAATACAAAGTTGACCATATTGAATCACTACCAATCATTCCAAGCATCAATCAACTATATTCTCTAGAATGGGGCGCTTGCAATTTAAGATGAAGATCAAGTAGGAATACTACACTACAAATGCGAGAAGACAATCAAATTGAGGGATAACTTGGAAATTGTGTTCCCCATGATTTATTAACTTAAATACCCAGATAACATAATCCTAATTGAGATAAGGAAAAACCTTTTTTATTTTATTCTTCACGTCCAGGATTCACTATTTCCATATTTTTGCTTTTTTCTGATTGTTGACGAGAAGTTTTCGTTTTCAATCTTAATGCAGGACGACTGATAAGGAGGCTTGACTCTAAGGAGAGGAGCGGAAAGCAAAGGAGGCTTGACTGGAAACATACTTTTTCAATTATTACTTGCTGGGGCGGAACATCCCATGCAGGATGGTAACTTAGGTTTTTCCATCCCTATTGTGAAGGTAAAAGTCGAATTTCACCATGTCACGTGGTTAGCAACCATAGTGTGCCAACTAACTGTTACTCGTTGTTCCAGTCAACCTCCCCTTGGTTAGGTTTGGTTGATTAGACGAGAACATATCAATCGAGTTCTGTCATCTACTTCCCTTTTCCTATTCATCACTATGTTGGTGGGGATCATGATAGTAGGTGTGGTTTGGTGTTGGCCACCACCAAACAACATTCAAAATGAAAGGAAATGCACAATATATTCGAATACCCAATCGAAGAAATGCACAAAATCTGGGTTATTACAAGTCAACTCCTCATGGTTCCTACAACTCCAAGTTGTGGGTGCTTAGCTACTCATGGCTAAGGCAAACTCACAAACAATGATTGGAACAAACATGGTTTAGAGATTACCCAAGAACAATGTAGAACAAAAACACCTTGATGTTGAAATCACATGCTTGGATTAATGGAAGTTGAGTACAAGTGATTTCAAATCCCCCAAAATGGGTCTTCAAAAGTAAAATACTAAAATCTACTATAAACCCTAGAAAAGTTCTCTAATAATGTTCAATGTTGATGTGGAATCTATAAAGTGTCGAATCTCCATTTCAAATACCTTATCATCAACTATTTATACTATTTACAAAATAACCCTAAAAATAAAATAGAAAATACAGCTAGCAGTAGGTACGGTTCATAGTTATGACTTGTAGGGTGACCTAAGAGTCATAATTGGGCTTTCGTAGTCAGCACTTGGCATTTTGGACTTGACTTCTATGATCCATTGCTACGAGTCGTGGCCTGATCTACGGCTCATAGTGTCTTCTCGTAGTTCCCAGCTGTAGTTCTTGGTCCAAATTTTTGCAACACTGTTTCAGGCTACGAGGCCTCTTTCTATGAGTCATAGTGAAACATATGACTCGTAGACTGGCCTCGTATAGCTGACCTTCACTTTGTAAATTCCTAATTTTGGATACTATTTCCTGCTACGAGGGCACACTATGATTTTCAGCTTTGGCTATGACTCGTAGGGTGGCTTATATGTCCTATACTTCATCAAAATTTTCAATTTTCTACTAAAATCATGCCAACCTATATTTTCTGCAACAATACAAAACACATAAAAACCATAAAAAGTTGCATTAAGAACTTGCAAAATCTCTTATTTTAGGCATCAAATGTGATGTATTTTGATAGCACATCAACACCCTCAACTTAGAATTGTTGCTGTCCTCAAGCGACGACTCGATCTAAATAGATAATAGGAAACATATAGTAAATATCCTAATGGCATATACATCACTCAATCCTAACTCAGGTACCCAATTATCATTTTCCAAACCTGATTGAATATCCACCAAGCAAACCAAGACATGATGATGCATCTGACAATGCAACTATGGAAAGCGAAGGAGCATCAACGATTCACAATTATCAAACAAGCCATATGCCAATCATGTCATGCAAATTCCCTCTCAGAAAAGAAGTCCCTCTATCTCACACAAAAATCCATTCAAAGTTCAGGGACTGTGCAAGCATCCTCACTCTCATAAATGAAATTCATGCATGATAACCAGCACCATAGGCTTGCCCATATACTCATACTCCGGACTGTCGACAAGTTGAATTAGGATCACTTTAGGACATTATTAGCTGAATTAGGATCACTTTAGGACTTTATAGTCTTGTAACGCAGACTCATGGGGCTTTGCTATGACATTTTAGACAAGTAGTGACTAAAAGCTATCCTTGAATCAGGTTTTTTCAACATTTTGACCTCAACAACTTAGCCATTTACATTACGTCCTCCCTTATTCTTCATTTTCAAGCTTTCTGGGTTCTTTCTTTTCCTTTTTCAGTTGTGCCTCATTTTTGAACTCATTTTTCTATTCTTTTCAATTAAAGGCAACTTCTCTTTCTTTTTGTCTCACCCGACATATGATTTTTTCTTCTTTCTTTCTTTCCCTATTAATCACCTCATTTTTATTAGTTTACCACAATATAAGCCACCGTCAACTTAGTGTTTTAGCTTGAGGTGAAGTACACAATATCCATTCCTCAAACAAGGGCCACTTTTGGTAGCCACCCTCAACTTAGATTTTTTTCCTTAATCAAAGTTCACATGTTCAAGGATACACCAGGGCCAATATCAAGGTATTTTACAAAACATGGCTAGGCTAGCTAGGTGTCAAGAACAAACAAATATATGTAAAGCTCAAACATTTGGAACAAGGGTTAAACCTAAAATTTGGTAGGTCATTTAGGCAAAAGTGGATTAACTTAAAGAATAATGGCCTAAGATCCTTTCCTAATCAACCATAACTACAATCTAATTTTAGAGTAACAAGGAAGGTTTTGAATTAGTATAAAATTTATAAATATAGAAAAATTAACTCACACACTCATGGCATAGCATACACAATCAACATAGACTCACAGGTCATGCTTCAAGCATCAACTTGCCTTCACTTAATCAAAATAAACATTGGCAAATCAATCATATGCAAGACAATGGTAACCAACAAACCAAAAATGTTGAGGGTACCCAATTTTCAAAACCTCAAACACATAACACTCCTCGGTGGTCTAGGCTGCAGCTATACCCGAGCTGCCAACTCCTTGTGCTATCTATTACTCATGATCCTTCCTCATCGCTTCCATAGCCAAGGACTCTCGCAAAACCTTATCGGTAATTTGCTCCTCCGACTCTGCCACCTCATTAGCTATCCTAGGTCTCTTTTGGCTCATAGCTATGGTATCACTCTCCATGGTCCTATTCTCATGGGCATGCAGGCGACCATCAAATAAGTCGATCACATCATCACACTCTGGTGCCACCTATGGGATTGTTATCGAGGCTGCTAACATCTTCATCAGAACGACCTTGAACTTGGCCAAATCATCCTTCACAGTATCCATGTTAGCAGGTCGTGCACCCTCAAGTCTCCTCTAAACTTAATCCTCGAAGGCATTAACTCGAGTATCCATGGCAGCCGCTCTCCGATCTATAATATGAATAGTGAATGATCTGGCCCACTCCTTTGAGTCATGGACTATCTGATGAACCCATGGCTTGATCTGGCTCTTTAATCTACTCAGTTGGAGCTCCCTCTTTGCTAACCTGTGCACCAAAACCTAAAAAGAAAAAGTAGACATAAGATGATAATCTTCGGAGGCAACCTAAGTAGTAGAAGGTGCTGGTGTAGGTGCATCTGAGGATGACATTGCCTCTGTATCAATAGCTAGAGGCTACTCTAGTGCAACTATAGTGGAACTGGTGGTAGTTGGAGTCGATTCCTAAGTATGTGGCTCTGGAGGAAATGGATCTGGAATAAGAGGAGGTGCTGCTCGCTGTAAGGTCACCGGATTGTCATCAGCCTTAATCAGGCTAGGATTCATGGTATAGAGGGCCTCTACATATGGGTTTAGGTGGAGAGAGACACGTATTCCAGTATCATTGCAAGTCTATGTATCAATATAGGAAATGACAATGAGGTCTGAGTCCAAATAGGTGACTCGTGTACCTGTTCCGCCATAACACGGGCCCAATCTATATCATAGACAGCTAAGATACTAGATAACAGCATAGCCCTCTCAAGAATGATCACATTATCCATGAAGGTAGGCCTGATGCATGAGCAGATAATAGACCACCAAAACTTAGCTAGAAATAAAAGATGAGACTTCACTATCGGATAGGCATGGTTTGTTTCCCATGTAGGCTCAACACCTATTCCATAAATCTGGCTAGCTATCCACCTAAGTAGCTTGGCTTTTAGGTCCACGTTCTTCTCATTCACTACCCATCTCATCGTCTTGATCTGATCATCATACTCTGCAGTGGAGTGTGGTAACTTGTAAGTTGGCCCAAACTAAACCCTCCTGATGGTCTCCTTGGAAATATCGACCAGTTAACCCCAGAAAAAGACTTTTCACAACCTAGGCTCCTCCATGGCTTTCTTTCGCATGGGAGATCTCTAAAATAGTAGCAACATAGGCATCATAGAACTCTCGAACTAGATATGGGGCATACTTACCCAACCTCTGTGATAGCCACCTCAATCCATGTCGGTCAATCTTCGATTCGAATCTGGTACCTTAGTCAGCCCTGATTCATTTAACCTCGACTCCTTATGAAATTCCCGGACAGGCTTTCCCTGTCCCTTTAGCTCCAACCCTTTGTTATAAATGCCTTCCATCCCTAAATTCCTCAGCTAGTGTTTCTTGGGTTAGTGGAGGTGATTAAGTGATCTGTCAGAGGTTGTGACCCAGCCTCCTCATGTTGGGCCTATGATGCCTCAATAGACCCAGACTCTGAGCGTGAAGAGTTGCCATCTAACTCATCTTTAATACCCTCCTCCTCATACGGGAGGTACTAGTGTCTTTCATTGGGATCCTTGATGTCCGAGACCCTTGTCAGAGGTACATTTGCTGCAGGAACAATTTGCAAATTCAACTCCTCATTTGACCCTTCTGACTGATCATCATCTTATGGCTCATCTCTCAACTGTCAATCGAAAGCTTTAATATCTTCTTTTCTACCCTTCGGAGCCATAGGACCTAAAAATTACATTGCAAACCCATAGTGAGAACCATATTCGTAAAAACCCAGAACAGACACAAAGAAAGAAGAAACAAGAAAGGAGAACAAAAGTAAAACATAAAAAAATTTGACACTATACCAGCTGCAGATTTGTAGGTACGAGGCATAGCCTGGTCTCGTAGCAGATAACAAAATTCATCTAAGCACAAGATAGGTTGTACAAATCCCTCTCTACGGTTCGTAGTGGTCACTATAACCTATAGATGGGTCTCGTATGGTAAATGGTAAGGAACCATAGGTTATTGTTGTTCCCTATGAAGGGCCACAATGATTCGTAGGACATCCTACAAGTCATAGGACGGCCTCGTAGAAGGAAGAAATAGGCACCTGTAGTGCCTATACGTTCACCACAAAAATCCCAAATCAGTCTAACTTAAATTAAATAGCATTGAAGCAAGATCTAAACACTATCTCAAACACACGAACAATCCCATTACTCAAATGTGTTGACCCAAGTCAAAACTTAACTCATAAAGATCTAATCATGATCAAAACAATTAAACAACGCTTCTATTTCACATTCAAGAAGTACCAAAAACAATCGATCCCCAAACTCAGGATTATACACATCAATATACAATGATAGGAGTTTAAATAGGTTCAAAACAAATCCACACAGGTGTATCTCAAACGATCACTCTAAACACACACCAACACCCCAGTTCCAACCCAGCCATGAACCCATTATCAACCACACATCATATAACCATTTCATAACATGATCAACATTTAGATATGGCAAGATTTCCATCATCACAACAATCCAACAAGAGTGTTTTCACAATTCAAAACAACACTAGGGACATTTAATCGATGAAACCCCAATTCTCACATTTAGACCATCATTTTCTCATGGGTATACACAATATTACCACTAAACGCATAATCATTCAACAATATACGAAAATCATAAAATGAGTGTGCAGGATTTAACCAAGTAAACATGCCAATTGAGAGAATGATAAGCAAATAGATGCACTGAGAGAGAAATAGAGAAGTCAAAACCCTAGAAAGAAGGACCTATCAAAAAATCTTATGGAAAAGTGATATGGGTCATTGGAAGGTGACATCAGAATAGTAGGAAAAGGAATAACCATTTAAAATAGGGAAATTTAGGGGTCAAATGTATTTTGACCCTTTATATACTTAACCGGGTCATCTTTAAAAATTTTGCATATCGAGTCTACGAAACCCCGACTATGAGTCACAAGTCTCCCGATGGCTCGTAGTTCTTAGTCTCGTAGTAGACCCAATACTTAGAATAATTCAAAAATCATACCTGGGCACTACAAATCCCACTTACGTCTTGTAGGGAACCCTATGAATCGTAAGGTTGACTCGTAGTGTATGTGCCAACTTTAATCAAACACTAATTCCCTCTACGAGGCATGACTATGAGTCATAGTGTGCACTACCGCTCGTAGGCCTGGTCATAGAGTCTACTTCAATGCCATTCTTCATAATTTCAACACTTGATTCACACCTGCAAACCAAAACACAAAGCACACCAATCTTCAAAAGATTTAATGTCTAAAAAATCAAAACAAACATCATTCTGCTACCTAACAATTAAAACAACCAAAATAAACTTAAAAAAATAAGCCAAAAGTATGAAAGATACTTGGGCTGCCTCCCAAGAGGCATCTTGTTTAACATTGTGGCTCGACTTAGCCATATTGAGTACTAAGAATTTCTTAAGCTTTGGGGAATCCTTCTCATCAATGTGTTCCTTTTTGGGAAAACTATCTTGAATCCACTCAAGCTTCTCTGATATTCCTATAGATTGACCATCTAGTCATTGAATCACTCTCAAATATTGATCAACCTTGTAGCTGATATTGATAATATTGAATTTAATCTCTGTCAAGAGCTCTTCTTGGGCATCTGCTCACTTTATCAACTGCACAAGTATATTTTCAATACGGGAGCTTCTGTCATCATTATAATGATGGTGTAGGAATCTAAGCCATTTGTTTACACTACTCCCTCTTATTTGGCCAGAACTACCACACGAAATGCTTACATATGCAGTTTGTCACTCTTTCAGTAGCTGATATACTTGACTAATGGGAACCAGTTTTTCCATTTGTTCAGTTATTTCTTCAAATGGAGCCATCAGAAAACTCCAGCATTTCCCTCCATCCAGTGCATCTACTTGGCCTTGTTGCTCTTAGTTTAATGCCCTATAGAAACTTGGTACTAATAATCTGTCTGAAAGGCCATGCTCCTTACTTTTACCAACACATTTTTTATACCATTTCCAAGTAGTGCTTAATGAGTCACCGAGTATGCATTGGAAGTTGAGCATGTGGCCTTGAAGCTTAAACTTGTCTGGCCTAACCTCGAAGGTCATCAGGAAAACTTATTGTACCTTTCCCCAATCGGTACAAACATCCGAAGGAAGTTCAGACCACCACGACGCAACTTTACCTCTAAGAGTCATTGAGAATATCTGAAGAGCCATTGAGAATATTTGAAGAGCCATAATATCCCAAGATAGATGTAATTTTCTTAAAGCATCCCAACAGATCTGAAGGTGAATTTTAGGATCCTCTGATGGTTGTCCACAGAACAAAACACATCTTTTCAATGCTTGGAACAAATCACCAATGATTGGGAGCTTCTCTTCAGCCATTTGATTAGTAGCCCAATGGATCACTATATTGGTGGAGACGCGAGGACACCACAACTATGTATTTATACAAAAGAAAACCTAACCAAAACCAAAAGTAAAATACAAGAGAAGCTAGAAATTAATACTTGAACTAACTACTAGTGAACTCAAGTCAAGTCGTATTCCTCGACAACGGCATCATAGATTATAATGTTCATACTCTAATAGTAATGCGGTCACAGTCAAGTGTAAGCCTAGCTAATGGTTAGGGTCGAATCCACAGGGAATACGGGGTTGACCATATTGAATCACTACCAATCATTTCAAGCATCAATCAACTATATTCTCTGGAATGGAGGGGGGTTTGCAATTTAAGATGAAGAACAAGTAGAAATACTACAGTACAAATACGAGCAGACAATCAAATTGAGGGACAACTTGGAAATTGTGTTCCCCATGATTCATTAACTCAAATACCCCAGATGACATAACCATAATTAAACATTACATGAAGGATGGTAACTTAGGTTCTTCCATCCCTCTTGTGAAGGTGAAGGTCGAATTTCACCATGGCTGGCGGTCAGCAACCATGGTATGCTAACTAACCATTACCCATTGTCCCAGTCAACCTCCCTTTGGTTAGGTTTTGTTGATTAGATGAGAAAACATCAATTGAATCCTATCATCTACTTTTCTTTTCCTATTCGTCACTACCTTGGTCTGGATCGTGATAGTAGGTGGGGTTTAGTGTATGCCACCACCAAACAACATTCAAAATATAAGAAAGTAGACAATACATGTAAATATCAAATCAAATAAATGCACAAAATCTGGGTTATTACAAGTCAACTCCTCATGGTTCCAATAACCCCAAGTTATGGGTGCTTAGCTAGTCATGGCTAAGGCAAACTCACAAATAATAATTAGAATAAACGTGGTTTAGAAATAACCCAAGAACAATGAAGAACAAAAACACCTTGATGTTGAAACCACAAGCTTGGATCAATAGAAGTTGAGTATAAATGATTTTTCAAATCCCCCAAAATTGGTCTTCAAAAGTAAAATACTAAAATCTACACTAAATCATAGAAAAGTTCTCTAAGAATATTCAATGTTGATGTAGAATCTGTAAATTGTCAAATCTCCATTTCAAAAACCCTATCATTAACTATTTATACTATTTACAAAAAGACCCTAAAAATAAAATAGAAAATACGGCTGCCAGTAGGAAAGATTTGCAGTTACGACTCGTAGGGTGACCTATGAGTCGTAGTCGGGCTTTTGTAGTTAGCACTTGGCACTTTGGACTTGACAACTACGATCCATTTCTATGAGTCATGGCCTAATGTACGACTTTTAGTATCTTCTCGTAGTCCCTAGTTGCAATTCTTGGTGCAAATTTTGGCCACACTATTTTAGGCTACAAGGTTCCTTTCTACGAGTCATAGTGAGACATACGACTCATTGGTTGGCCTCGTATAGATGACCTTCACTTTGAAAATTTCTAATTTTGGACACAATTTCCTATTATAAGGCCATACTACGATTTGTAGCTTGGGCTACGACTCGTACGTGGCTCGTATGTCCTGTACATCATTAAAATCTACAATTTTCTTCCAAAATTATGCCAACTTGTATTTTCTGCAAGAACAACACAAAACACATAAAAACATAAAACATCGTATTAAGAACTTGCAAAATTCCTTGTTTCAGGTATCAAATGTGTTGTATTTTGACAAGACACCACTACAAATTTGAGATAACGTGAAGATCATTTTATGAGGGTTTGTTTGGGATTCTTTCCATGGGTTTTATTTTTCCCCATTTTGGGTGCAATAGATATAGTTTAAACTATTTTTTGACTTTTTACGGTCCATTCAATTGTGTTGACCTTGTTATTCATGTTTTGATAGCTGAGCAATGTCTAGAGGAAAGAAGGAAAGGAAAAGCTCAAGTGGACTAACAAGGAGTGTAAGGAACCGCCTTCTAGGTAGGCTAGGCTTCTCTAAATTTTAGACTGAGCTGAAATATTGACTATTGGCTAAGATGTGTGGTGTATGAGCTGGTAATTGCTGAGTATGAGATGTATGCATGGCTGATTCTATTATATGTGTGTGATATATACTCACCTAAGATGACATAGATTTTATTTATAGTGCATTACTTTCGATTACTGCATTGGCAAGATTCTGACAATGCTAGACTTCGAGATGACCTGGTAAGGGTTAGACTGGGCTGAGGATAACCGACAAGTATGTTTACTAAACTTTGTTCTTAACTACATACCTGTGTAGCCTAATTCTACTGAGACATGCTAAGTTTGGAGGTTGACAAATGATTACACGCTCAAGTGTGCACTAGTTCTAAAATCTATACCTAATTCTCATGGCTCTAATTATCCTAGATGATTATGATACAATAGAGACTATCCTTGTGGCTACATAGATTGTTATAGACATAATTTCTGTGTATCTCAATGATGTACATGATTATGTATAAAATTGAAGTCTATCATATACTTATTATACTGGCTAGTATCTAGGGGAAATCGAATACACTGGAGGTCTTGTGATAGTTATGTGTTTGGTTAGGCCTTATGTTGTATGATGAGGATTATGGTACTACAGAACCACTATTGGGCTAGGAACATGAATATGACTAGTTAAATAAATGTAGGCTATATGCTATGGGCTTTCTATGGTTATCTACGATCGATATGCTACTTATATAATTTAGTCCAGAGGATGACTACCTTGTTCTAGAAATGGGCACTTTACTAGGTAGGTGACTCACCTTTGACTCTTGGTTTTGTTAGGGCCTTAGCCTAGGCTTAGATGGACCCTACCCTAGAGTTATTATGCGTAGAGTTGCACCATTACTTATACATTGAGGCATTTGAGGGCCCACTTGAGTACTATCTCTATACTGAGGGATTTGAGGCTCCATTAACAATTATTACTTTTACATCGAGAGGTTTGAGGCCCAACCTACTAGGGGTTTGAGGCCTAAATAATTTGTCAGAACAATGTGGCCCTGGCTAACGTCCCCAGTCAGAGGCTAGGTAGGGATAACTAGGGGTTTGATGCCTCATGTACACACACCATATTTCTATGTGGGTGTACCCTCAAGGATTATAAAGGAGTACAAGAATAGATATTAGGGCCTTATACCCATATACAGTCCAACCCCTTGACCATGTGATACCGACAGATTGAGCTCAACTATGTTCTGTCATTCGAGTTGTGTTCTGCTACATGATTTTGGATGTAGGGAAATGATGAGATCATTTAGACATCTATTATTAGTTGGTTTTTGGATTACTAGTATTATTGCAATTCTATAGTATTTAAGCATTACGTACCTTTATATTATTTCACTTAGTTAGCCGATAATACCTACTGGGTTTTTTTTTAACCGGTACTCACCCCCTACATTTTTACATCTTCCTATGGTGTAGGTTCAGGTACTAACCATTTTCATTGAGGAAGGGGTTGGGGAGTGTTCAGGAGACATTGGGTGCACATTGATATCTCTATACACTCTGTAGGCTCCTTTCTTTTGATGACTATCTTTTGTTTTCAGGAATTAGCCTTGTACAATACATTTCCTTGTAGTTGTGGCAGAATTATCACCTATGGGATTACATTGGCTATGTTGTTGTTGTTGTATCTATAGGAGCATTCCTGGTTATGTATATTATGGTGATTATTATTGATATATGAGTGTATGTTGTATCTATTGTAGCTCTGTATAGTTGACTTCTAGGTTCTGGGTAGAATGTGTGGGTTATTCGGGTATGTTTAGTCTTGCTATGTGATTAGTGATTCAGGATAGGTACCCTAGGGTTGGGTAATTGGCTTGGCTGTAAGGGGATCTAATAAGGGACATCATGACCAGAACTGAGTCATGACATAAATGGATTCGGCAAGTTGCCAAATAGGCACTCAGCTCACCAAATTGCATAGCCCAGACATGCTTCAGTAAAATGGCCATAATTGTTTACTCCAAATTCTGATTAAGCAAAAATTGTAATGCATTGGAAAGATAATTCAATGAATTTTAATTTTACAGTTAGTGATCCACCTAATTGTTTATGAGCTAAGATATATGGTAATTTAGATTTTAGCCTTTCATGAACATATAAAAACTTAGCCGATTGGAATCCATTAGACTTGCCTCGATGTAAGAGACCTTTTATGATCCTAAAGCACAAGTAATACTCTTTGGATACCTAATAATTGATCTCATCACATTAGAAGTCATTATGTTGAGCCTATCATGTACAAGAAATGACTCGACCCTTAGCTTAAGATCTAGGGCGTCACAACCATAACCGACATAAACCATATGAGCTATAGCATATTGTTCCTATATTGCCCCTACCCCCTAAATAGGAGAAAGAAGCAGACTACTTGCCAAGGAAGACTTTATTATGCCTTTGGTTCATTAAGCTACATGAAGGATTGAGCCTTTACTATGCATGACCCTCTTAAGGAATCAAGCTTCTTCTATAGGTAATCCTTTTTTATATGATGACACATAGTTGTGGGACAATGGGATTCTACTATAGGTCTTATGTCTCTACTAGGGTTGAGAGAATCTGTACCAAGGTCCATATGGTGGTAAGTAAACTCTCATATACATATATTCCTTTCATCATGATAAAGTCATTCAGCTTATAAGACATGCATTGAACCTTCAATTCCTCGAGAAATCATAATCTGGACATTTTAGCAAACACTTGGTGGGTGTGTAGTGCTAGAGTAAAACCATGCAATTCAAGAGTGAAATCATGCTAGAAAATTCAATGTAAAACCATCAATAGATACTTGGTAACACCCTCAAGCAATATACATCAAAACAATTCATCAAATCTCTCAATAGATCTTGGTTTCATAGCTCAAAACATGCTAAAATAGTCACAATTTCATAAACCCAACATAGTGTACAGTGAAATTCATAATAGATAAGACCCATGAATAAATCAACTTTAAATCATGCAATTTTGAGTAAAATAGACCTTGGGTATCATGGGTGAAAGAACTCCTGAAAGAAACCCGCATACCTTAGCATGGGAGAATAGCTTGACGAAGATTGGAGGTGGAGACTTGAAGCTTTATTGCTAAACCTTAGGATTCGGAAGAATTTTGAGACTTGAATTTAAGAGATGAAATATTTTCTAATTGTTTGGGAGTGTATTTGGGAATGTCTTGAATGATTTGAGGGTAAAATAAGGCTAAGTATAGGCATTTTCATTCATGGGAAGACTTATGTCCAAGACCCAAAGGGTTGGACTGAGATAGAAAAACTGGGAAAATATACACTGAGGTGCGCCCTTGGCGCGTTGCGCCAGGGGCATGAAAACCACTCTGGAAATCAATTTTTAGGAAGTTGAAATTGGGATTCATTTGCTCTAAAATCTGGGTTAGACCCATTTCCCACTCGATTTGACGCCTTGAACAAGAATATGAAGTTGAATTTTTGATATCGCGTACAGATTTTCAGATATATGGAAATTATGACTCTAAGCATTTTCGACACACATTTTGGGTTTTTTGGGGTTGTTTCATGTCAGTGTGGACTATCCCAAGTGTCCATACTCCTTTCTTTGAACTATGTGCCTAGCATAAGAATATGCTTATTCCCCAAGGGGGAAAGAATGTTAATGATCTACCTTGGGCAAGTAGTGTACTTCTTACTATTGTGGATGAGACAACGAGGTTCCAAGGCATAGCTTACTTGGTCTCATGTCAGTTACATTCCCATCCTCATGTATATAAAGTACTTTCACATTCATGCATCACGAAATTCATGGCATCTTGTTATATTGCATTCCTTGTCTATAAATATCTTTCTATATTATGTGCCCTTGCCATCCAACAATAAATGCAGGTTTCGTAAGTCATATGCACTACAACATGCATACTTAGTACATCCAAACGTACTAACGATACTCTTACCTGCATGATCTTACCTTGTTAGCCTCACTTCAGAGGTTGTAGGCCGGGGTAACCTTGTTGAGGGGTTTGTACCTCGATCGCCTCACTTGGGAGGTAATAGGCCCGTGCAACCTTGTCAAGGGGTTAGTACCTTGATAAGCTTGTTGGGGGGTTTGTACCTTATCAACCTTGTTGGGAGGTTTGTACCTCATCAACCTCATGAAGGGGTTTGTACCTCATGTGCCTCTCCAAGGAGCTGGTAGGCCTTGGATTGCACTAATAGTGGTCACTCTTTACACTTGTATTATGATCTACCTATAAGCATGATTTTTCTTCAAGCATCATTCCTACATGCCATATTGCTATAAGCTTATTCATTGTCTATGTTACGTATTTTGTTTATGGTGTTTATCACTTGTTGCATTGTATCCTACATACTTAGTACATTCCAATGTACTAACGCATACTCTACGACTATATGATGTCACCATGTAGGAATTGGAGCCCCACTTAATCATCCTCCTCCACATTGTTAGTACAACATCTCTCAAGTTCTTTGGCCAGTCCTCCATTTCGGGGACGACGTTTAAGATTTCATGCTATGTTTTAAGACTATCTTTCTTTTATGTAAATGTTGACTATGAGGGTAAGCTGGGTAGCTTGTCTTGGGCCCCTCTAAGTATCTAAGTTTTAGAGGTGTTGTTGGACATGTTTATATTATGTTTTTGAGCTTTGACTCTCTCTTGACTTATGTTGATTATAATATCAAAGTTGCCTTTAGCGCCTTTTCTCGCTATTTACCACTTCTTTTGTTGTATTCGATTGTTGTCGCGACCAATGATTTATAATGATATGTTAAGAGGTTTACTTTTGGTCCCTTCCGGTTCCTCATGTGCCATGTCATGTCTACACCCTAGGCTTGGATCGTGACAAACTTAGTATTAGAGCACTAGGTTGTTAGATCCTCGGAGTCCAACACACCTCGTCAATTATAGTCTTATTCATGGTTGTGTTGTGCACCATAACTATAAGTACGAGACTATGAGGCCTTTTAGGATATGTTTCCTTTCATCATGTTCTAAGTATGCTATAGAGATAAAGTAAGGTTTCCACCATAATGATTGTTCTTTGCTATGCTAGATCATGTCTAACACAAGAGTAAGAAGAACTCGCACACCCGAGGAGTAATCGGCTATTGGAGAGCTCCGGGATGCTCTCACCTTGCTTGCACAAGTTTTGGCTAACCAAGCCAACCAAGGGGCCTAAGCCCCTCCTGCTCCTACAACGACATCTCGGGTGAGAGACTTCATGAGGATGAATCCCCTAAAATTCTATGGGTCAAAGGTAGATGAGGACCCTCAAGAGTTCATTGATGAGCTCGACAAGGTATTGGCTATCATAGATGTGAGGTTGGAAGATAAGGTAGTGTTAGTGATGTGCTGTCAAAATACAACACATTTGGTGCCTAAAATGAGGAATTTTGTGAGTTCTTATGCGACGTTTTATGGTTTTTAAGTGTTTTTGTTTCATTATTGCAGAAAAGGTAGGTTGGCATGATTTTGGAGAAAAATTACACATTTTGCTGAAGTGCAGAACATAGAAGCTCACCTACGAGACATAGCCCAAGCTCACCTACGAGTCATAGCCCAAGCTGGGTGATCTTGTAGCAAGAAGCAAAGAGCAAAAATTAGAAATCTACTAAGTAGAGGTCAACCTTACGAGGCCATCCTATGAGTCGAAGGTCTCAATACGACTCATATAGGTGGACTCGAGCAAGAAACAGATAGCCAAAATTTTGGACCAAGAACTAAAAGCCTAGACTACGAGAAGAGCGTACAAGTTGTAGCGCAAGCAATGACACGTACCAGTGGGTCGTAACAATCAAGTCCAAAATGCCAAATGCCTAATACGAGACCCGGATTACGACTTGTTGGTCACCCTACAAGTCATACCTCTGAGACGTACCTATTGCTAGTTGTCTTTTCTATGTAATTCTTAGGGTTAAATTTATAACTACCATATATAGGTTAAGTTAGGGTTTTGTTTTAATGGACAGGGGAGACCAGACTTGAACATTTAATATTGCCTTTGAATATTCTCTCTAGAATATTTTAGGGTTTTAGCATAGATTTTAAGTTTCTCTTGGAAAACCCACTTTTTGGGAGTGCAAATCCTACTTTGTATTCATTCCCAATCTATCAAGCTTGTAGTTTGAAACTTGTGGTGTATCACTCTTCATTACAACAACAACAACAACATACCCAGTATAATCCCATAAGTGGGGTCTGGGGAGGGTAGAATGTACGCAGACCTTACCACTTCCACAAAAGTAGAGAGGTTGTTTCCTGGATGTATCACTCTTCATTGCTTTGGGTAAAATTCTCAACTATGTCTTGTATTTTCATATTTGTTGGTTTTGCCATAGTTATGAGTTGCTAAGCATCCACAACTTGGGGTTGACCTAGATTTATTGCATTTCTATTACTAAGGTTTTGCATGTATTGTCTATTTCCCTTCATTATGATTGTTGTTTGGTGGTGGACAACACCAAACCCTACCTACTATCATGACGCCGACCAAGGTAGTGATGAAAATGGGAAAAGGGGAGTCGATGAAAGGATTTGATTGATGTGTACTCGTCTAATCAACCAAACCTGAGCAAGGGGAGGTTGACAGGGACAATAGTTAATGGTTAGTTGGCACATCATGGTTGCCGACCAAGCGCCAAGGTGAAATTCGACTTTCACCTTCACAAGATGGTTGGAAGAAACTAAGTTACCGCCTTGTGTTCGAAGTTCCAATCGTAGTTATGTTGTCTAGCGTAATCGAGTCAAATAACCATGGGGAACACAATTCCCAAGTTGTCCCTAGATTTGAGTATGTCCTCACATAATAACATAGTATTCATTTTATTTTTAGTTCCAAATCATAACCCCCCCCCCCCATTTGGAGATTTTAGTCATAAATACTCGAAATGATTGGTAGTTAATTATCGGATTGGATTCAACCCTAACCTTCGGTTAGGTTAATTGCTGACAGCGATCGCTTTCTTATTGGAGCATGAACATCATAAAAATTTATGGTGCCATTGTTGGGGAATATAGCTAGGTTTTGACTCGATTTCACTATTTGTAAGTTCAATTATTAATTTCTAGGCTCTCTTGTACTTAACTTTTATTTTAGTTTTGTTGTTTAGTTTGGTTACAAGTTTTTAAAGGGAAAGGACATTAAGAATCAACTCAAACAAGAAATTGTAGGCTGTGAATTATAATGACTGAACAAAAGCTCGTCATCATAGGCGATCTATTTGAATCACTACAGTGACGTATCCTATTTTATAGGCAGGAGTTCGAAGACCCTCATGTTCACTTACAGAACTTTACACTAACATTGAGGGGGGCTCTTGGAACACAATACCCAGTATGGGAAGCCATGGCTCTTCAGATTTTTCCCATGACTCTTAGGTGCAAAGTTATGGAGTGGTGATCTATCCTTTCACCAGATGTTTTCTCTAATTGGGAGAAGTGAAAAGGATCTTACTCATGAACTTTTATCGAGAGCCCAACAAGCCACTACAGGACATTATTATTAACTTCCAACGAATTCGAGGAGAACTATTAGTACCAATAAAGAGTGTTTGGGGAAGAGGCCGAATCATGGTTTGCCAAATGAGGAACTAGGTTTAAGTTTCTACTGCGCAGTCAGTCTCGAACAACAAGTCCATGATGATGCCTTATTTGGAGGTGACTGCTAGGCATTCTTGAGGTAGCCATTTAATGAAGTCAAGGAATGCACGGACAAATGGTCTGCGGTTAGCCAAGTGTACTTACCATGTCAAGATCAATCGTTTTCTCTCACTAGTGCATCAAGTGTCTTCCATTGATTGAGTTTTCCTATAACAATATATCATTTTAGCATTGGAATAGCTCTTTTTGATGCTCTCTATGGTAGATTTGTAGATCACCGGTCGGCTAGTTTGAGGTTAAAGAAGTGGCTTTGTTGCAACTAGATCTTGTTAAGAAGGCTCTTAAGAAGGTTAAGATGATTAGATAAAGGTTGAAGATGGCCTAAAGTCGGCAGAAGTCCTATGCCGACGTGCGAAGAAGGGATCTTGAATTCAAGGTTGGTGATTGGGTCTACTTGAAGGTTTCACCCATGAAGAGTATAGTCTATTTTGGCAAGAAAGGCAAGTTAACACCTTGATATTTGGGTCCTTATAGGGTTATGAAAAGGATTCGTAAGGTGGCTACGAGTTGGATTTTCCTAGTGAAATGAAGTTGGTTCATCTAGTCTTTCATATGTCTATGTTGAGGAAGTGTATGGGTAATCCTAATGCTATTGTGCCTCTTGATGTTGTGGGTGTTGTTGAGGATAATTTTACCTATGAAGAGGTTCTGGTCCATATTTTGGATAGATTAGTGAAGAGGTTGAGGAACAAGGATGTGGCTTCCGTTAAAGTCCTTTAGAAGAATCAACAAGTTGAAAGTGCTACTTGGGAGGCCGAAGCGGACATAGAAAAGTGATATCCTTACTTATTCAACTCTATTCAAGACTAAGGTATTGATTTAAGTCCTTTATATAATCTCAAATCTTAGGTTCAACCCTTATGTCATTGCATACATCTATGATTAAATTAACAAGTTCATGATGATTTTACACTTATGATGAGATTGTGAAAATGATATTTTAAGTATGTTGTTGCATTCTTGTTGGGGCTGATTCATTCTTGATTAGTCTTCTAATATATGTCTCTTTGACATTCGGCGAAGAATGTTCCCAAGTGAGAGATATTGAAACGACCCCAAAAAGTGACCGAAAATGAGCCTCGGAAGTGTCCAAATTGTAATTTCCATATATCTCAAAATCCGTATGCGATATCAAAGATCAGACATCATATTCTTGTTTAGGGGGTCAAATTGTGTGGGAAATGGGTCTAACCCCAATTTTAGAGGAAACAAATTGCAATTTCAATTTCCTAAAGATCGATTTCCAGAGAGGTTTTCGCGCCACTGGCGCGACGCGACAAGGGTGCGCCTTAGTATATATTTAGACCAGTTTTTCTATCTTGGTCCAAGGCTTTGGGTTTTGGGCCCAAGTGTTCCCATGCATAAAAATGCCTATTCTTAGCCTTATTTCACCCTTATATCATTCAAGAAATTACAAAATACACTCTCAAACACTTAGAAAATATTTCATCTCCTAAATTCAAGTCTCAAAACTCATTCAGATCATAAGGTTAGCAATCAAGCTTCAACCATCCTTCTCCAATCTTCATCAAACTATTCTTCCATGCTAAGGTATGTGGGTTTCTTTCCTGGGTTCCTTTCACCCACGATATCCAATTTACTCAAAATTACATGATTTAAAGTTGGTTTATTCATTGGTCTTATTTATTATGAATTTCACTGCACACTATGTTGGGGTTTATGAAATTGTGACTATTGTAGCATGTTTTGAGCTATGAAACCAAGATATATTGAGAGGTTTGATGAAGGGTTTTGATGTATATTGCTTGAGGGTATTACCAAGTATCTATTAATGGTTTTATATTGAATTTTCTAGCATGATTTCACTCTTGATTTGCATGGTTTTACTCTAGCACTACACACCTGCCAAGTGTTTGTTAAAATGTCTGGATTATGATTTCTTGAGGAATTGAAGGTTCAATGCATGTCTTATAAGTTAAATGACTTTAAGATGATTAAAGGAATGTATTTATATGATGATGATAAATGGAATGTATGTATATGAGATTCTCTTTATAGTGTTGGGGATGACCAAGCCTCACTCAAGAGGTTGTAGGCCTAGTTAACCTTGTTGAGGGGTTTGTACCTCGATCGCCTCACTTAGGAGGTGCATGCTTGTGTAACATTGTCAAGGGGTTTGTATCTTGATAACCTTGTTGGGGGATTCGTACCTCATCAACTTTGTTGGGTGGTTTGTTCATCAACCTCATGAAGGGGTTTTACCTCATGTGCCTCTCAAAGGATGCGGTAGGCCTTGGATTACACAAGTAGTGATCACTCCATACACTTGTATTATGTTATACCTATAAACATGATTTTACTTCAAGCATCATCCATACATGCCATATTTCTATAAGCTTACTCATTGCCTATGTTATGTATTGTGTTTATGGTGCTTATCACTTGTTGCATTGCATCCAACATACTTAGTATATTTTAACATATTAACGCATAATCTATGCCTACATGATGTCACCATGTAGGAACCGGATCCCCCATTGATCATCCTTCTTCATTGGCTAGTACAACATCTCTCAAGTTCTTTGGTGAGTCCTCCATTTCATGGACGATGCTTATGATCTCATGCTATGTTTTAAGAATATCTTTCTTTTATATGAATATTGACAATGAGGGTGAGCACGGTAGCTTGTCTTGGCCCCGCCTAAGTATCTATTTTTTAGAGGTGTTGTTGGACATGTTTATATTATGTTTTTGAGCTTTCACTCTCTCTTGACTCATGTTTATTATGATATGGAAGTTGTCCTTAGCCCCTTTTGTCCCTATTTACCACTTCTTATTGTATTCTATTACTTCCGCGATCAATGATGTGTAATGATATGCTAAGAGGTTTTTTGAGGTCCCTTTGGATTCCCCATGCGTCGTGTCACATCTAGGCCCTAGGCTTGAGTCGTAACATACTACATGTCCACATAGTCATAGAATAGCTTCTTCAGTGATATTTTATGTAATGTGAGTATAGGCCTTTCATTAACATATGGTCATGCTTAAGTAAGAGAACTCACCATCATTTATACTTGAGTTGGATAGCATTATAAAACCTCATCTCATAATTTTCACCAAATTTTCTTGAAAGCCTCATCTTTTAATGAACATAGTACATAGCTTATTATTGAAAATTATAAAACGATACATAAGTCTATATAAAATCATCATTAAATCATGTAATTTGATTAAAATCATGCATTTTATGGAACAATATCTAGTCAATGATAATTGGAAAAGCCCATTAGGAAATATATGAATTCATAATATGAAATTAGCACACGACATGGTTATAAGTACTAAGCCACTAAAATAATGCATAAAATAAAAATAAAATAAATCAAAATCATAACTAATGTGAACCATAGTAGATTTCATGAACCATACGAGATGAAAGTCTCATATACAATTCTCAGAGGGCGAGTTCCACCTATCTTAATAAAGTATATGATTGGTTCGACGAATGTCTTGAGATTCAAGTAATTGTGGATGATATAACTAGTAAATATGTCCCTCCCTATATCAGTATATTTTATTGTTTAGGGGTAATTATGCTTACTTGTTGTTTAGTACAAGTAGCTACTGGTTGGCCATGACTTTTTATTATCATCTAACTGTTACTGAGGCTTTTGCTTCTGCTCAATACATAATGACTGAAGCCAACTTTGGTTGGTTAATCCAATCCATTCATAGATGGTCGTCTTCAATCTTTCTCTAATATTCCCAACCTTCTCAAGAGCCTCCATAACCAAATCTAGTCCAAACAAAGCCACCTCTCCAACCTTAAACCACCAAATCGGAAAGGAGACATACCGATGCTAGAATGATAGATATTGGTATAGGAAAACACAATCAATAAAAGATGATCATCCAACTACTCTAAGGTCCAATACACAAGCCCTAAGCATATCCTCAAGTGTTTGGATAGTTCTTTCGGCTTGGCCATCTGTTTGAGGGTGAAAGGTCGTACTAAATTTAACTCTTGTACCAAGACCCCTTTGGAATGACCTCCAAAAATGTGAAGTAAATTGAGCACCACAATCTGAAATGATGGACAAAGGAACCCCATGCAACCTCACTAAGCCATGAATGTATAACCTAGCATAATCTTCAGCCCCATATGTGATCTTATCTAGTAGAAAGTGAGCTGATTTTGTCATCTTATCAACCACAACCCAAATGGAATCAAAACCCTTTCTAGTCTTGAGCAACCCAATCACAAAATCCATATTAATTCCTCCCACTTCCAAGTAGGAATCTCTATGTCTTGGATTAGGACACATGGCCTTTGGTGCTCGGCTTTGACCTCTTGACAATTATGACAACCAAAAACAAATTTGGCAATGTCCCTCTTCATGCCTACCCACTAATACACATCCCTCAAATCTCTATACATTTTGGTAGAACCTGGGTGAATAGAATAAGAAGAATTATGGGCCTCATCAGGGATCCTTTCTTTCAAGCCATCAACACAAGTTACACACAACCTACCTTGGTATCTAAAGGCACCATCTCTCCCTTGGGAGAAAACCTCCACCTTTCCCCCTTTCACCAAGGCCTTCAATTCTCGCAAAGATAGATAAAGATCTTGCTTTTCTTTCACCTCATTAACCAAGGAAGATTAGAACTATCAACAACAACAATACCACCATTATCAACCTCTTCCAACGTAACCACCAATCTAGTCAATCGATGGACCTCCTTAGCCACCTCTTTATCACCACTATCAACATGAGCTAGGCTATCACAGACACCTACTCAAAGCATCCGCCATAATATTAGCCTTATCGGGATGATAATGCACACACATATCATAAACCTTAAGAAGTTCTAACCATCTCCTTTGCCTCAAGTTGAGATCTTTTTGAGTGAAGACATATTGGAAACTCTTATGATCAGTGAACACTTCAACATGCACCCCATACAAATAATGATGCCAAATCTTTAATGCAAGTACCATGGAGGCTAGTTCAAAATCATTATTAGGATAATTCTTTTCATGCACTTTGAGTTGTCTAGAAGCATAGGCTATCATCTTACTATTTTGCATTAGAACACAACTCAAGCCAACTCTAGAAGCATCACAATACACAACAAACCATCTAACCCTTCTGGTAATGATAATATAGGAGCGAACACAAGCATATCTTTCAATGTTTGGAAACTCCTTTCACACGGTCCTCACAAATTTGGCTTTCTTTTGACTCAACTTGGTCATAGGAGATGCAGTATAAGAGAACCCATTCATAAACCTCCTATAGTAACCCGCTAAGCCCAAGAAGCTCCAAATACCCGATGGGGTCAGTGGTCTACGCAAATTTCTAATCACATCCATCTTTTTAGTATCCACCTTAATACCATCCCCCGACAACACATGACCTAGTAAGGCAACCTGTTTTGACAAAAATTCACATTTTTCCTACTTGGCATACAACCTCTCCTCCCTCAATCTTTTTAGCACCACCCCCAAATGACCTCTATGCTCCTCCTCACCATGTGAATAGATCAAAATATCTTCAATGAAGACCACAAAAAATGAATCAAGGTAGGGTTTGTAGATCGTATTCATCAGATCCATGATGATAGCCGGTGCATTGGTCGACCCAAAAGACATAATCATAAATT
Source organism: Solanum ossicruentum (assembly GCA_025774065.1). Lineage (NCBI taxonomy): Eukaryota > Viridiplantae > Streptophyta > Magnoliopsida > Solanales > Solanaceae > Solanum > Solanum ossicruentum. The sequence continues at coordinate 7,170 of JAOTQR010133638.1, read as the reverse complement.
CATAATGCCCATACCTAGTCTGAAAGGCCATCTTGGGAATATCACACTCCCTCACCTTTACTTGATGATACCTGGACAAAGATTGATCTTAGAGAAGTGGCTAGCCCCTTGTGATTTGTCAAACAAATCATCAATTCTTGGAAGAGGATACCTATTCTTGGTGGTGACCCTATTAAGTTGCCGGTAGTCAATATATATTTCTAAGAGACCCATCCTTCTTATTCACAAACAACACTGGTGTACCTCTAGGTGAGTGGCTAGGCCTAACAAAACCCTTCTCCAACAAATCCCTCAATTGTTCCTTCAACTCCTTTAACTCTGTCGGGGCCATACGGTAAGGGAGAATAGAAATTGGTTGAGTATCGGGTAGGAGATCTATACCAAAATCTATTTCCCTTTCGAGAAGAACACTGGGAAGGTCATTTGGAAAGACATCAAGGATCTCATTTCCAATCGAAATTAACTCTATGGGAAGGACTTTGGACTCCACATCCCTAACCCTCATAAGATGATAAAGAAACCTCTTAGAGATCAACTTATAGTTTTAATGCAAAAGATGAACCTACCCTTGACCACTACATTATGACTTTCCCACTCAAGGATGAGTTCATTTGAGAATTGGAACTTGACCCTACAGGTTCTATAATCAATAGAGGCATAGTATGCATGCAACCAATCCATCCCAAGAATGACATCAAAATCAACCATATCCAACTCAACAAGATCACAAGGGAATATTTTATGCAAGATGCAAATGGGACAATTTCTATAGACCTTTGTAGCAACAATAGATGCACTAGTAGGAGTAGACACCTCAAATAACTCACACAACAATTCGGGCTCAACATATAACATTTTGGAAACAAAGGGGTACCAAAAGAAAGAGTGGCACTAGGATCAATCAATGCATACATATCAAAATCAAAGACTTTTAACATACTAGTGATGATATCGGGCACCTCATTAACCCCTTGCCTCCTATACAAAGCATAAAACTGATTGTGCCTTAGGGAACCATCTTGTCGGCCACCTCTCCCCAAAGGAACCACATTAAGACCTTGGGGATGAACCTCCTTACCCTTGTTACAATTTCGAGGGCAATCCATCACCTTATGCCCAACTTCCCCACAACTATAACAAGCATTAATATCCCTGAAGCACAGGCCACTGTGACCCCTACTACAGTTTGGACACCCACCATTAGGAACCACTCCCCAACACCTTGGGCCCTTAGAAAGTCATGGGAAACTCTCTTTTGAAATGCATTAGAAGACCCTTGGCCTTGGTGGAACCGGCCACCCTTTCGACTTTGGAATTTGCCATCAAAACGGGCCCTCTTGGCATCATGACCCCTCCTCTTCCTCAAGTTCTCCTCCTCTATTTTTTCGGCATAGGTCATCAAACAGGACAAGTCCATGTCACTAATCAACATAGCAGATTGGCATTCTTCACTCACAAAATCGGATACACCCATCACGAACTTGTTCATTCTAGGGCCTAGATGTGACATGACGCATTGGGGACCCAAAGGGACCCCAAGCAAGCATCTTAACATATCATTACATATCATTGCTCATAGAAGCAATTGAATAATATAATAAGAGTAGAAACAAGGGAAAAGGGCTAAGGGAGTTCTTTCATAACATAATCACCAAAACAAAAGAGTCAAGGCTCAATACATAACATGTCCAACAACACTTCTACTACATAGAAAATAGCAGGTGCCAATAAATAATTGGGCTCACCCTCATTGTCAATACATACATAAAAGAAAGGTAGTCTTAGAACATAACATGGAATCATAAAGATCATCCCCGAAATGGAGGACTCACCAACAAGCTTAGGAGAAATAGTACTAGCCACATGGAGGAAGATTCTCAAGTGGCCTCCAATTCCAACATGGTGGCATCACGTAGGCATAAAATATGCGTTAGTTGTTAGAATGTACTAAGTATGTATTATACAATGCAATAAAAGATTAGTAACATAATCGAAATGCATAAGCATAGGCAATGAGTAGCATATAACAATATGGCATGCATGGAAGATGCTTGTTTTAAATCATTCTTACATAGAACATAATACATGTGTAAGGAGTGATCATTATTATTGATATCCAAAGCCTACCTCCTCTTTCGAGAGGCGAATGAGGTACGAATCCCTCATTTGGTTGATAAGGTACAAACCCACCAACATTTGATGAGGTACAAACTCCCCAACATGGTTGATGAGGTAAAAACCCCCCAATATGGTTATCAATGTACAAACCCCTTCACATGTTGCACAGGACTACCACATCCTGAATGAGGTGATCGAGGTATAAACCCCTCAACATGGTTACCTGGGCCTCCAATCTCCCGAGTGAGGCTTGGTCTATTCCCAACACTATAGAGATAATATCATATAGAAAAATTCTTCTCATTATCATATAGTCATTCAACTCATAAAACAAGGATTGGACTTTCAATTCCTCAAGAAATCATAACCGCACATTTTATCAAACACTTGATGGGTGTATAGTACTAGTGTAAAAACATGCAAATCAAGAGTAGGATCATGCTAGAAAATTTAGTGTAAATCCATCAATACATACATGGTATACACCCTCAAATGATGTACATCAAAATTCTTCATCGAATCTCGCAATAGATCTTAGATTCGTTACTCAAAACATGCTAAAACAATCACAATTTCATGAACCCCAACACAGTGTGCAGTAAAATTCATAATAATTATACTCATGAGTAAGTCAACTTTAAGTCATGCAATTTTAGGAGAAAGGAATCTTGGACATCATGGGTGAAAGGAACCCATGAAAGAAACCCACATATCTTAGTTTTGGAGAATTTCTTGAAGAAGATTTGAAATGGCGACTTGAAGATTGAGTGAAATCATTAAGATCCGAATGAGTTTTAGGACTTGTTTTTCGGGTAAAATATTTGTCTAAGTGTTTGAATGAGTATTAGGGAATATCTTGTGTGATAGGAGGGTGAAATATTGCTAGGGCTAGGTATTTTCATGCATGGGAATACTTAGGCCAAGACCAAAAAGCCTTGGACCGAGCTAAAAATCTCTAGCACAAAATACACAAGTTCGTATCTGGTTCGCAATACGGACCTGTAGCTGTGGCAAAATCAACCCATGTTCACGACAGTTGCGTATCGCAGAACTGTCGCGGATCGATTCTGAATAAGAAAAATTATGACAATTGAAATTGCAAATATTTTGCTCTTAAATCGGGGTTAGACACATTTCTCACTCAATTTGACCCCCTAATCAAGAATATGAAGTCGGATTTTTGATATCATGCATGAATTTTGAGATATATGAAAATTATGATTTCGGACACTTCCAAGGAACATTTTTGGGCACTTTTTGGGGTCGTTTTAGCCTCGTAGTTGGGGTTGTGGATAAGTTGTATTCAAGTTTCCACCTGATGTAGTGGCATACACACTATTTATATCTCTCATTTTGAAAACATGATCCTGCTGAATATTTTCTCTAACTATTGTATTGAATTTGAAGCTGAAGGGATCTTCACACTTGAAGCAGAATATCCATTACCAACCGCATAGTTTGTACCTTATTACAACTGATAGAAGACTGCATAAAGTATGAAGCTTAAATTATCACGAGAAGACCTACTTCCCTTACCCTAAAAGCCTCGTGACATTTGAGAAACATAATAAATCTAATCAGGTAAAGCTTTAAGTATTCATAATGAATTTGTCATGTATTTCAAGATGTCTAAAATGTCTTGAATTTTGATAGATGAGGAGCCTCAGGGGTAGGCTTAAAATTAGCGTTATTCTTCCATTTCCTAGGTTCATAGAGAAATTATGAAACTCGTGATGGTTGCCTTGTAGGGATGCATTCTGCTTATTGTCATCAATTATTTTGTTTCTATCTACTATCATGCAACAAACTCCAGCCTCTAGATATAATCTTAAACAACCCACGCACCCTAACACATTTGTTTTTATTGTGGTGATGAGCTACAAAATCTTCTGTAGTGTTTCCGTATTATTTCATAGTCCGCTGCTGCAGAATGAGCACAATAAATATCCACTTCAGCATAAGTCTTCTTCTCATGAGCAACATAAAGAACATGCTTACAGATGCTTTTAGATAAAGTGTCAATTATTTCAACCTCAGTTTATTAGTATTATTGAGCTATTCAGTTTATCATTATTATTTGTCTATTAGTATAATTTAGTTTAGGATATGACTTAGAACTGAGTGAATGCAGTGATAGATGCTCAACCGTAAGTTCAGCTAATACCTTTAGTAGAAATCCATATTATTCATGTTGCTCATGAGAAGAAGGCTTATGGTGAAGTGGATACTTACGATGTATTTTCTATAAAGCATTGAGCTAATGATGAAATAATAAGGAAACGCAGTGAAGGTTTGCTCTAGCTCATCACACTGATAAAGTCAAATATATTGGGAGCAAATAGGGTGTTTAAATTATATCCGAAGCGTGGAGTTTGTTGTGTCATAGTCGATAGAAACAAAAGAATGATGGATGATAACACATGGAATACATCCCTACATGAAGACCAACATAAATTTCATAATTCTTTCCTGAACCCATCAAATGTTAGAAACTCAATTTCTAGCTCGCCCAAGTGGCTCCCTAGCAATCAAAAATTGAGATATGTTGTACATTTTGCAATACATGCCAAAAACATTATGAATACTTAAAGCTTTGTCTAATTAATGTACTATGTTCCTCTAATGTCACCTGCCTTTTAAGGCAAGAGAGGTAGGTTTCCAATGAAAATTTAAGCTTATCTTTTCCATGGTCTTATCGATAACAACATCAGGGTGCAAATTATCATGTTGCTAATGGATTTTTTACTTTAGGAATGAAGTTCCCTACAACTTCAAATTCCATACAATCTAGTTGTTCTAGCTTTAGCTCGACAGTTAAGAGCATATTCAACTGGATCAAGTTTTTAAGAAGAGAAATACAAATTATATGTATGCAACTACAGCTGGTTCATACCTGAAGAGAGCTTATGCAGAAGCAACTATAAGTACAATATTGAACCAGGATGCTTTTCTAAAGAAAAGTAATTCATTCTTAAAAATTGATATTCCATATTTCTCAAGAGTCAAAATCTTGGTAGCGGTATCTCTCTTTTCCGTGCTAATGTGAGTGGTTAATCATTATGCTTTGCAAAAACATGTCAATATTAGTTGTTGTAGGTAGTTATCGATTGCTAAAGAGGCTTTTTGTTTGGATTGAATTTGTAGGTGGATGACACCAGTGCTAATAGAAAATACATGATGATCTAGCAAGATACTTTCATGGATGCAATATAATCTATTATAATATATGCGATAATTGATTCTCTAGCTAAATATGGTGATGAATGCGAAGGTCTCTAGTCGTTGCCACTCTTACCATCCAGAATTACAATAGTTCCTAATTATTTTTTAGATCTTTCTGCTTCAAATAACTGCATTGAATTTTTTCAGAAGAAAGATATTGGCTTTAATAGTTGTTGATTGCTAGTTATGGTCATATTTCAAGTATTTGTGTACAGCTCTCCTGCTATAGAGATTTCAATGAAATCCATCAAAATAGTAAATGACCACATTTCTCATACAATTCATGTATAAAGATTGCTCTCAAGTTGTAAGAGACACTCGAAGACTTATTGATATTTTTTAAGTTTAGTTTTTTGTTAACGTGTTTTGGCTCAGGACAGAGGAGGAAGGGGATTAAATGTATCTACCAAATACATTAAAAATACTAATATGTGTTAAGAAATATGTATAAGATTATAGAAAGGGGTGGGAGTCGAGAGAACTCTATTGAAGGTGATAGTTAGATACCGATCATATGTCTCTTTAGATTTAGAGCTACCTCTTTGCATCTATATATGTCTTTTAGTTCAAAACCTGATAGAATAATAAAGAGAGAAGACACTGCTTAGTGAATTAGCAGTAGAGAGGGCTACTACTATGGCAAATAAGGTTAGGATAGAGATCATCAACAAGCTTAATGAATAGAGCACAAGTGCTATTTCTAAAACTTCATCTAAGAAGGAAAAAAGTTGAAAAGAAGAATCAAATTGTTCATGAAGTTATCAAAAATGATATGATAAAGGATAAAACTTATATGTTATTGAGGGCTCCAAAATATTATACGAGCAGAAAATGTGGCCTTTCTTTAGTACTTCATTTGATTTAGAACCAAAAGCTAAATCAATAACTTCTCCTGATCCTAACTTCAATAATTTTGATAGGGATAGAATGGAAAAATCTTTTGATGAGAATAAAGGCTAGGCTTCCTATAATTCTGATGATGGCATGTTGCTCTATAATGCTTTGATTCATAATATGATATCTAAAAATCCATTTAAAATATGATTCAACTGGTTAAACAACTCGAAACTCTACCCAATTAGTTGGGCTTGTTATGGCTTCCTCAAGACCAGTGGAAAGTTTAGGTAGGCAAGTAAGAAATAAATAAGATACTTAATTTTTGTTCCCATATGGTCAATTGGGTGAAAGGGTTTGGAGATGTTATCCAAATCTCCCCTAGAAAGAGGGATGTTTGAGCTCTGTGTAGGCTTTGTCTCCTAAAAAAATGCACTAACTCGAAATAAGATGATATACAACTTTGATATAGTGGAAATGCTTGGCAAATATACTGAAAAGGAAGGTGTCATAGTTGATCCATTTGTCAAAATCGTTGCTATCACATCGATATTACATCAGCAATACCCTAAAATCAGCAATACCCTAAATATTTTCATATTTCAAATGAAGAGATATGTTACTTCTCTCTTTTGATACATTTATATTTTCTCACAAGTCAAGAAGCACAAAATTCTTCCATAGGCTACTGTAGGTTAGATAATCAGGAGGATTTTATCTCCTGCATTTAATATGTACATAACTTGGTTAGATCCTGAGCTGCTCAATGAAGATGAAACCAAATGACTTTCTGAGGGTTTTCAAGATTCTTGTGGCAGTTTCAGACTAGGGAACTCATAATACATTGAAGATAATCATGTGTTCTCACATATAGCATGCCTAATAAATTGAACCCGCTTTAGCGTATATGACCAATAAAAATTTTTTCTTAAAAGTGTTAAGCATATCAGTGTGTCTAAAATCATTAAAAGTGACTCAAAAGAGCTTAACACTTTT
>JAOTQR010133617.1:0-21634 GCA_025774065.1 Solanum ossicruentum | reverse complement strand
TCTTCTTCAAGGGTTCTCCAAAGTCAAGGTATGTGGTGTTGAACCATTGGGTCCTTTCACCCATGGTGCCTAAGCCTTCGTTTTACTAATACTGCATGAATTAAAGTTGATTTAATTTACATGGGTCTTTTATATTAAGAAATTTACTGCACAGTGATTTGAGTTTATCAAAGTATGGCGTTTTAGCATGTTGTGAGCTCTAAATCTTCATTCTAATGTTGGATTTGATGAGGGGTTTTTATGTGAATGTCTTAGGGGTGGTACAAGGTGTTGATTGATGGTTTTACAATAGATTTTCTTGTATCATTCATCTCTCAATTTCATGGTCTTTTACCCCCACTACACACCCCCTAAGTGTTTGATAAAATGTCCGGTAAGGGATTTTTGAGGAATTGAAGGTATAATGTTTGTCTTATGTTATGAATGACTCTATGATGATAAAAGAAGGATGAATATGTGTTGATTAAATGAAAGTATGCATGATGATGAAAGAAGAGTATGTCTATGATGTTATGATCAGGATAGAAGGAAAGTTTGTATATGGTAATTCTTTATGCAATGTTGAATTGACCATAACCAAATTAAGGGGGTTGATACCTCATTAACCAAATTAAGGGGTTGATATCTCATTAAGCAAATCGAGGGATTGATATCTCATTAACCAAATTGTGGGATTGATACCTCAATTACCTTAGAGGAGGGTGGTGTATGCTAATAACCAAATTGAGGGGTTAATACCTCAATCACCTAGGATGCGAGGTGGTAAGCCCATTAGCCAAAGGATGGAATCTTCTATGTACATTCTATGCTTTATATAAGCACGATTTTATGTCAAACACCATTCATACATGTCATATCATTGTTATTCTTTCTATTGTATATGATATGCATTTGATCATGTTTCCTATCTCTTGTTGCATTTCATCTTACATACTTAGCACATTCAAACATACTAATGCATACTCTATGCCTACCTGATATCACCATGTAGGAACCAGAGCTCCATTTGGTCATCATCCTCCTCCACGTGGCTAGTGGCTTCCATTCAAGCTAGTGGGTGAGTCCTCATGTACAAGGGAAATATCTATAATTCTTATGTTATATATTGAAGACTACTTTTTTTGTATACTTGACTATGAGGGTGAACTCGGACACTTTATAATGTCCCCCGCTCTTATCTATGTATTAGAGGTGTTTGTTGGACAAGTTATGTATCTATGTTATTAGCTTTGACACTTTGTCTCTTGATGATGATGTTTTGCAAGCTATTACTTAGTCCTTTCTCCCCTTATCCTTATTTTATGTCTTTTACATTCTTCCGTGACCATTGATGTGTAACAACAAGTTAAGAGCCTTGACTGGGGTTCTTTCGGGTACCCTATTTGTCATGTCACATCTAGACTCAATTTTGGTTCTTAACAAGACAACCCCCCCCCCCATCTAATCAATTACAAAGTAAGTATCCTCTTTATAACATGGCTAATCATAAATGGGTGCTCTTGGTGGTTTGTGACTGATTATAGTCACCCTCTCTTGGTTTTGCTTAATTAGTATTTCGGGCCAACTCTTGCAGTACTTCATTCATTTTACCTATTTTGGATTAGTAATGACTGCAAAAGCACTCTTTGTCATCGTTGTCTCCCATTTGTACTATACATGATTGGTGTTTGATACTCTTTTTAGTCGTTGAGCCAAATACTCAAAAGTGCAATCCAAGAATGATTATCTGGTGGTGTCGGTGACCGCTTTACAATTCTCATCTGAGACTTGATAGAAGATCTTCACTAAGGAATCATCAGTAATCCTGTGGTCTAGAACACTCATGAAGTGCTTAGTAAACCACTCCCATGTAGCGCTTTTGGAATCACTAGGTATTTTCTTGAAGTTATTGATACAATCCTTAAGCTTCAACTTCTTTGACTTAGGAAAATGCCTCTCCAAAAAGGCTTTTTACATCTCTGCCCATGTAGTAATAGAGCTCTAAAGAAGCTCAGATAACCATATCATCACTTCTCTAATAAGAGATAATAGGAAGACATGAAGCCCTATTGAATCTATGGACAAATTTTGATTCCCCATCATACTCTTATAGACGAAGACAATATTATGTGGATCCTCTGATGGTAAGTCCGAGAACAACCCTCTATACTGCAACATCTATAGTAACCCATTGGATATGATAAACTTAATATCCACTAGTAGAGGAGGTAACATGATGGCTCCGGTGACTTTTACCACCGTTGAATCAAGTCTGTGAGGATTCCACCTATTTACCACTATGAGTTGACATTGTGGTGATTGAATTTCTGCCACACATGGTGGTAGTAGGTTTTTTTTATGCAAGTTTAGCGCCTCATTCATAGCATTGTTGGCACTATCTTGGGTTATTCTTCTCAGCGTTCTTTGAATCTCTTGATCAAATGGAGTCAAGGAATTGCCTCGACTGTAGGTATTGGGCATACACTACACTGGTATGCTTAAAAAGAAACAAAAACAACAAAAATATGTAAAAATGAGGAAATAAAGATCAACTCTTTAAATTCCCTAATTAAACCAATCTAAAAGTTGTATTCGCAGCAATGGTTCAAAAATTTGATCACGCCCACATTACATCTCCCAATTAAGGTATAAGTGGTCGATGTTTCTAATATAGAACCTAATGATGATTATGGTCGATCCCACGAGGAATATGGCCTAGACTTGGAGTAATTAAAGCAATTTCGATGAATTAATCGACTTACTTCCAGAAATGGGGGTTTTTTGGTAAGATGCAATTATTCAAACCTAAACTAAGAACAATATTCAAAGCAAATATTACTGATTCAGTGAGAGAAGTAACTAGAATATTATGTTCCTAATGAATTCTTAACGCAATATAACCTAATAATTATAACCTTTTTCTAGTGTGCAGCATGCAGAACTGGTAAATTATGTTCACCTAATTCCTTGGGCTGACGATTAGGTAAATTTCACCATGCAACTTGGGTCATCTATAGGTGCTGCATTACTAACCATTACCTTAGTTCTAGTACAACTATCCTTTGGGAAGTTCAGGTTGATTAGACAATTGTGTTCACATCAAATCCTATGCCCCCAAGGCCTATGAGTAAGAATGAGTTCTAATGTTGGCCACCCTTAAAAAGTATTCAAAAGAAAGAAATAAATAATACATGTATGCACATTTTTCAAGGATTACAAATTATTTGGCTTTTTTTACTTTGTTAGTTCTTCAAGGTTCTAACAACCCTAGTTGTGAATTTATCTACTCACCTTCGTTGTAGATGAAGAAATCATGTTTGATGTTTGCATAATTAAACACTTACAATGAAGAATTGATGAATGTAAATTTGAAATTTCCATGTAAATCGCACTATCAAGATCCAAAGATATGTACAAATAAAATCAACTTCAAATCTCCAAGAACAACCCATAAGAAAGTGATAATAAGTACTCTAGAATTCTGTACATCCAAAAATAAATAAAAACCCTATTTATATGAAAAGAAAATCAAATCTTTAATGGACTAGGAAAACTATACTCGGGACCATCCACGAGCCAATTTATGGGTCGTGACTCAAATGACGGCTCGTGGATGGATTTGCTTAGATTTCCCCTTCAAAAATTGACTTCCATGTATGAGATACATTTTATGACTCAAAAATTGGACTACAGGCCATAGATTCCTCTATCCTACTAACTTTCAGAAACCTTCAAACCTCTAGGCCTTCTTTCCATGAACATGTCTGTAGTCAAGGAACAAACCACGACCCACCTTGTTAATCATAACTCCATCTTCAAAAATTATGTGCATCATAAGATCAGGACCATGAACCCTCACCTACAACTCATGGATCAAAACGCGGCCCATAGATACTCTTGTACATCACCAAAAAAGTTTAAAAAACTACAATCTTTACAAAAATCTCCCGAATCGAGAACGGACCAAATTCTTTGTTTAATAAAAGTGTCGCTTTGGGGGGAATATCAAGCACCACCTTTCGCAACCTCACCTTGAGCCTTAGGATTAGACCCTTTTCTTTGTCAAACCTTTGAGAAACACCCTTGGATAACCAAGGCCTCGTTGGAAACGACCATCATTAGTCTTAGTGTTATAAAGTCAACCATCACAGCATACCCTCTTAGACACCCTCATACTCATCTTTTGAAGTTTCTCACTCTCCACTTGTTCTACATATGTCATGAGTCATAAAATATACATCTCCTTGATGAGCATCACAGTTTTACACACCATCTTCACCAAACAGACACTCCCAAGGTGAATTTGTTCATGCGGGCAATAGAGTTAGCCACCAAGGAAGGAGAATACTTGGACAACTTGGTATACTTGAGGGCATTTTCCCTCACACTCATACCACCTTGCTTCAAATTCATGTACTCTATCACTTAAGCTTCCTTTAGTTATAATGGGAAGAAACAATCAATGAAATTGGCGTTAAACATACCCCAACCAATAGAATTTTCTTATTCTTCAACCCTTTCAAAATTCCATTGGGTAAACCAAACTTGAGCAACTCCCTTAAGTTGATAATTCACCAATTTGGCCTTCTCCTTGGATGATACTCCCATATTCTCCAGCACCTTGTAGACTTTATCAATGAACTCTTATGGATCCTCATGCACCTTGGAACCATGAAATTCTAGTGGATTCATTCTAGTAAAATCTCTTATCCTCGAAGTTGGGGTCAGAGCCTTGGTATAAGCAATGACTTGGTAACATGATCACTTGGAGGGCCTTGAAGAACTAGAGGTACTGGAGGAACTTGTTCCTCATTAACATTATCTTCCCCTAGGTAATGATCATGTCATGGAGCAATCTTCTGAAAATACAAAAGGACAAGTGTTAGAGAATAAGAGTCTTAGAGTTACGACATAGATTACAAAAGAAGCAAAGATGTTCTAAATGCTCATGTTCTCTCGCTCATTTATGTGACATGCTTCACACCTATGAACAAGACTCTATTGGACGCGATATGTTGGACTCCCAAGGATCCTATCAAACCTTGTGCTCTAATATCACTTTTGTTATGACCCAAACCTAGGGGCTAGTCGTGACAAGGCAAAGGTGACACCCAAAGGCGTCCCAACCAAGCATCACGTTTGTGTTATAAGCATACATAAGGCAAACTAAGAAATTCATAAGAAAGTAAGCAAGTAGAACATATCAATTTAGAAATCATAGTTTCCCTTAGGGGAAATTACATCAATCATAATGTCTAAATCATGCCTCTACATCATAAGATCTTTAAGGGGGGACTATGATATGCTACTAGGTTAGCCTCAAGATATACATTAAAGAGAAGTCATAAAGTCTCAACATAAGGGAAACATCATCATAGGAAAAACATCGGTTCTCGATGCATGAGAACTGATGTGCTACCATAATACAACACTTTTGATGCTTAAAACATAGGATTTTCTATGTTCTCAATGTGATGTTAGTGGGTTTTATACGTTTTTGTGGTTATCTTTGCAGGATTATAGGTTGCCTTTGATTTTGGGGAAAGTTACAGAAGTTGTTGCAGATTTGTCATTATACGAGACACATTACAAGCCGTAGACCATTCTACGAGCTATAGGGTGGTTTCGTAAGGAATTCCCATGAGGGGACAAGTTTCTAAAGGTAATTCTATAAACATGAAGATGAGTCATAGATCAGTTTATGAGTTGTGAAGAAGTTTCGTGCCCTGGATCAGAGAATAAAGACTTTTTGAAGTTCATCTGACGAATCGCCCTTTACTGGTCGTAAACCATTTTACAAGTCACAAAGGGGTGTTGTAAAGAAGAAGTCCAATTTTCTGACAACAATGTACGAGACACTGATTATGGGACAAACTTCAATACGGGCCATAAAGTATTGTCGTAGAGTGTGCCGACCAGTTCTCTGAAGTCACTTAGGATTTGAATTATAAATATTATAAATAGGTCTTTTAGATTATTTTACATAAATTTTCTCCAGTTTTGATTAGTTTTAGGTTAGTACTTAGAGAACTCAATATTTTGAGAAAGAAAATTGTGAAAGAGTCTTTGAGAACATTTGTGGTTGAATTTGATCTTAACTATTGTGATTCTTATTGATATTGGATTACTTGTTCTTCGATCTACTGTGTAAGTATTTACTTGTGTCTTCTCAATTCATAATCTCTTCATCTACACATATCATAAGTAGCTAAATCCACAACTAGGGTTGTGGAACCATAAAGAACTAACAAAGTAAAACTAGATAAAATTCACAATTCTTGGAAGATTTATATGCATGTATTAATTAACTCTCTTCATTTTGCATGTTTGTTTATGATGGCCAACACTAGAACTCGCCTAGTATTACTTACTGGACCAAGGTAGTAATGAATAAGAAAAAAGATAAATTAGCATGATTCAATTGATGTGTTCTCGTCTAATTAACCAAGCTGGCCAAGGGGAGGTTGTACTTGGACTAATGGGTAATGGTTAGTAATGCAACTAAGTAGATGGGCCAAGTCGCATAATGAAATTCTCCTCTCACCTTTGACCTAAGGGCTTGGTGAACTTAAATTATTGTCCTGCATGTTATAAACTAGGAAAGAATTAGGTTATTTAGTGACACTAAGTTGGGGAATCATGGGAAACACAATACCCTGGTTGCTCTCTATTATTGATTTTCTCTTGTGATAGTTAGTTTACTTTTCTCATTGGTTATTGCAAACCCCTCTTCCTTTAGGGAATTGAGCTGATTAATTACTCATATTGCATATCGTTCAATTTTCTTGAGTCTATGTATTCACTATGGGATCGACCCTAACCTTGGTTAGGTTTTATATCTTGACAACAACTGCTTTATCCTATAAAAAGGAGCTGTAACTTAGGCGACATCAAGATTTTGGTGCCATTACTAGGGAATACGACTATACTTAGTGAATTCATTAGTAGTTCGAGTATTAATCCTTGGTTCCCTTATTTTACTTTTGTTAGTTGTTTTTGTTATTTTTCAGGGTGTGTGAGTAGTGTATGCCCAACACTCGGAGTCAAGGCAATCCTTAATCTCCATTTGATCCATAATTCCATAGAACTTCAAGAAGAATGGGCGAAGACATTGCCAATAATGCAGACAATGTAGCTCTGAATAGGAAAAATAATGATGATGCTGGGAATTAGAATCCACTTCCTTTGGAGGACATTCCACCGCCTCAAATTTAAATGCCAAGGCTTACCAGTAGAATCAGTACCAGCTTAATCCTATTGCTATGGAGGTGACTAAAGCTATTGTGTTGCCACCACTACTGAAGACACAAAGTTCATAGTCTCGAGTGGGTTATTTAAGATGCTGCAGAATCATGGGCTATTTGCCGGCTTACCATCGGATCCACATAGCTACCTACACAATGTGGTATTTATTCGCAAGAATGTAATGGGGACACATAATCTGTCTATGGATGATGTGGGACTTTGTGTCTTTCCATTGTCTTTTATGGGCAATGCTACATTATGGCTATCTTAGCTCCCGCAGAGTTCAATCACTAGTTGGGCAGACTTGCAGAAGGCCTTTTTGGAGAGGTACTTCCCTAAATCAAAAAAATTCATATTGAAGAATCAGATCAACAACTTCAAGCAACTTCTTGGTGATTCGATAAGCACTACTTGGAAGCGGTTCACAAAAGGTCTAAGAAGTGTCCTTGACCACAAAATCATTGATGATTCCTCCGTGAGATCTTCTACCATTCCCTTGATGAGAACAGTCAGGCCTGTGTTGACATTATCATGGGGGCATGTTTCTAGATCAACCATTTGCAAGGATTGCGGAGTGAATGGAAAGAGTGGTCAAAAGAATCGTGCATGGGGGCAGGAGGATAGAGCTTCCATAAAGAATCCATGTGTTATCAATATGGAGTCAGAGCAAGCCAGAATTAATAAAGAAATCGTGCAGCATCTTGCTCAGCTTCACACAACTATTGATGTGATGATAAAGAAAAACCAAGAAAGGGTCAATGTAGTGGTTCACCAACCTCCACATGCACCCATGTACTAGGAGCCCTACTATGATGAGGCCACTTGTTTTGTTGCAGAATAGACGGGGGTTCTTGGACTAATGCCCAAGGGTCAAATCAGGACTATTGGCGCCAAGGTCAAGGATACCAAGGTCGGAACTTTGATAGAGATAAAGCTTACAGGGACAACCACGGAGGATACTATGAGAGGAACAAGGGTCCAGATGAATATTAGGGTTGCAAAGATGGCTTCAGAAATGGTCCTTATGTGCCACCACTCAACCGTGATGCAGGTGCAAGAAGTTCCAAAACTGAGGAGATGTTTGATCGCCTATTGAAGAAGGCTGAGACATAGGATAAAGCTCTAAATGGCATGAAATTGGAGATTTCAAGTATTAATAAAAAAAATTGAGTCTCACTCTGTGGCAATCAAATAGCTGGAACAATAGTTTAGTCAAGTATCAACTCACCTTAATCAACATCAGAAGGATACACTGCCTATCAATACAGTGCAAAATCCTACAAATAAAGGGCAGCATATGGCGGTCACTACTTGGGGTGGAAAGATCACAATTGACCCTCCCATGTCAGTTGATGTAGAAGATGTTTGAGAGGAGACGGTTGCAGCAAAGGATGCGGATGAAGGAGATTATCGTGGCAAGGATGGTGTGGATGAAGTTACTGATGTGTCACAGAGGTTTAAGCCCATTCTTAGGCCTCATCCTCTCTTCCTTCAGAGAATCAAAAAGAGAAAGGCGGAAGTCAAGTTCAAGCACTTTCTCTCCCTACTAAACTAGCTCTCCATCAATATCTCTCTCATCGAGGCATTGGAGAAGATGTAAGGTATGCGAAGTACATGAAGGACTTGATCACCAAAAAGCATATTGTGAGTCAAGATATCTCCCAATAGCTTCAATATTGCAGTACTATTGCTAAGAAGTCCTTAGCTCAGAAGCGTGAAGATCCAGGTGCTTTCACCATATCCTGCACCATGGAGATACAGAGTTCACGAGGGAACTATGTGATCTAGGAGCCCGCATAAATCTGATGCCCCTTGCGGTCTATAAAAGCTTGGATTGGGAGCCCCTGCTCACACTAGCATGCGATGTTGATGGCAAATCGCACAGTGAAGAAGCCTGTGGGGATATTTTATGATGTGTTGGTGAAAGTAGAAGAATTTGTATTCCCTTTAGACTTTGTGATCCTTAATTGTGAAGTTGATTATGAAGTTCCTATTATCTTGGGAAGACCCTTCTTAACTACTGGACGCACCTTGGTAGATATGGGGAAGGGCCAATTCAAGTTCAGATTTGGGAAAGGTAAAGTTGTGTTCTATGTGTGTCAGCAACAAAGGAAAGACAATGATGTGAGAGTGGTTTGTGTTATTGAGACTGTTGATAATGTTGAGCCATAAGTACCACTTAAAGATTAGGTGTTGACACTTTGGAGGCAGTGCTGATGAACTTCGATAGTGACGGTTTCCCAGAATATGAGGACATTGTGAATGCTCTAGGGCGTCTTATGGTCCTAGGCGACAAACTAAGCTAGAGCTTGATTTATAGAATCGGGAGTCACCACCCCAGAAAGCCCTCCATAGAAGACCCACTGGTGTTAGAGTTGAAGGTCCTTCCAGCACATCTGAGATATGCATTTTTGGGAGCTAACAATACTTTGCTAGTCATAATAGTTGCAGATTTGAATGATGAGCAAGTGGATAACCTTGTAATGGTGCTCAAACAATTCAAGAAGGTCATCAGATAGATGATTGAAAACATCATTGGTATCCCTACTGGGGTATGTAAACACAAAATTCAGTTGGTCCAGGACTACAAGTCGAGCATTGAGCACTAAAGGCACCTTGACCCTCCTATGCAAGAAGTTTTGCACAAAGAGATCATTAAATGGTTAGATGCAGGAGTAATCTACTCGATCGTCAATAGTGAATGGATGAGGCTTGTGCAATGTGTTTCATCGAAAGGGGGTATCATAGTGGTACCTAATTCCAACAATGAATTGATCCCAATAAGGCCAATCATAGGATGGAAGGTATGCATAGATTACAGAAAGCTCAATGTCTCAACAGAGAAGGATCACTTTCCTATGACATTTATGGATAGATGTTAGATGGACTAGTTGGAAAGGAGTAGTACTACATTCTTGATGGGTATTTAGGCTATAATCAAATCATCATCGCTCTAGAGGATCAAGAGAAGTGTCACGACCAAACCTAGGGCCTAGACGTGACATGACGAATGGGAACCCGAAAGGACCCTAAATAACCTTCTTAGCATATCAATTACACATCCTTGGTCGCGGAAGCAAAGTAAACAATAAGCAGCATATATAAACAAGGGAAAAGGGGACTAAGGGAAGCCTCGACATTTATAAAGCATAAAGAGTCAAAGCTAAAACTATAGATACATCAATTGTTCTAACAACACCTCTAAACATTGATTAGATAGGGGACAAGACACTTTCCGGGCTCACCCTCATAGTATCAAAGATCAGCATAGAGAAATAACGTAAGCAAGAGTACCATAGCTAGTGTCCCCGAACTTGAGGACTCAGCAAAAGCTTATCTTTAAGATGCCAAAACTAGCCATGTGGAGGATGATCGTGAGATGCTATGATTCCTACATGGTAACATCATACAAGCATAGAGTATGCGTTAGTACGTTTGAATGTACTAAGTATGTAGGATATAATGCAACAAGATATAAGCCAATATAGTCAAAATGCATAGTAATAAGCAATAGATGAGCATAATTTCAATATGGCATGCATGATTAGTGCTTGAAGTAAAATATGCTTGTAAATCATTAAACTTGCATAGATCATAACACATGTGTGGGAATAGACCTCAACTGACATAGAATAAGACCAAGTGAGGTATGACTTGGAATCCCAACGATTACCCCTCACCAGTAAAGAGGTGGTCTACTTGCCAAGATAAACCATACTTTACCTTATGGGAGCCCATCCTATTTTGGAGAAATAACCTTCCTTACGAGAGTCCATCCCATTTCGGAAAGGATTTCATGAGAAACTTCACCTTACGGGAGCCAGTCCCATTTGAGGAAAAATTCAAGAGAAAGTGCACTAAATAAATCCACTAGTAAAGCAAGGGTAAAGTATACTCCTATGATGGCACATAAGTTGAGGAAAGAGAGCATCCCCTAAATCCATCGGTGCTAAGCCTAATTCCATGAAATAATTGAAACAATCATATCTTTAGTAACTTGTAATGAACATAGAATCATAACACGAGTATCTCTAAGACATCTTTGGCCTCTAAGGTGAGCCTCACTTCAAAACATAAAAATAGATCATCATCAAACATTACCCTTACATTAACATCAAAGGCTCACAAAAGGTAAAATCTTTGAAAGAGAGCTTAATTTGGCATTACGGAAGCATAGATATTTTCATGAATTCAATACATCCTTTTAAAGACCAAAATCATCATAAAGTCACTTGACTCATATATCATACAATAGATCATCAATAACTTTAAGAATCCTTCAAAAGACATTTTATCAAACACTTGGTGGTGTCCAATGCTAGCTCAAAATCATGCAATTCATGAGTGAAATAATATGAGAAAACTCAATGTAAATTAACCCACCATCATATGTAAAACCCTCATGTAATATACCTTGAAATCCATCACCAAATCCCATGATAGATCATAGTTTCATAGCTCAAAACATACATAGTCTTAATAAACAAAATCAACTCATAGTATTAGCTTGAGATAGATAGACATGCATATTTGATAGATATGAATATTTAATCACTATTTCATAAAACCCCAACATATTTCATTCCTATAATCCATAACAAAAGATGCTCATAGATAATATAACTTGAAAACATGCAATTTCATAAGATAGGAAGATTGGACACCATGAGTGAAAGGACCCAATGGTTGAAACCCACATACCTTAGACTTGGATTTTCTTGGTGTAGATTTGAATGAGAACTTGAAGCTTGAATGAAGTTCTTGAGATCCGGAATTAAGCTTAGGATACTGGACTTTTGATGAAATATTTGGTTAAGTGTTAGAAAAGGGTAGGGGTGTGCATTGTACGGTATATATCGAATACATTACCGAAACTGAAATTTTTTATACCGTTGTATGGTTATTATGATATTTGGTATGGTATTTGGTATGACTTATAATTTTTTTGGTATTCGGTATGGTATTTGGTATTCAAAAAAATAAATACCAAAATACCATATACCATATCAAATATAATATAATATTATATATGTATATATTAAGTTTCAAATTATTTTAAATATAAAAATGTTCAGTGGGCCTTTTATTTATATTAAGAAAAAATACCAATTATACAATTTATGTCCACAAAGCTCATATACTTCAACTATCTTATGTCCACAAAGCGCATACAATTCATGTCCACAAAGTAGTTGCAGTAGTGTTTAATGTCCTAATTCCTAAAAGTCTACAATTCAGACCAAGATACAAAATTTAACTATAAAAGAATGATTCTTATTTATTTTATAAAGGGTGTTATATGTACAGTTTATGTAGCATGTATGTACGGTTGACTAGATTTTGTTATCATTATCCATAATTATGGTTACCAAATTACCATACCGTAAAATACCAAAACCAAAATTAAAAATATCAAACCATACAAAACTAAATTGGTATGGTAATGGTATCATATTTTTAGATATTGAATACCAAAATTATCATACATAATTTTTAAATACCATACCGTACTGTACCATGCCCACCCCTAAGAGAGGGTTTTGAGAGTTCCTTGAATGACATAGAGTTGAAAAATGGCTAAGTATAGGTGTTTTCACACATATGAGGGCATGGGGCCAAGATCCCAATGCCTTAGGCCAAAATAGAAAAAATGAGGAAGTCATAATACTACTCCACAACAGGTCAGCGTCGCGGAGCCATCGCGGACAATCAGTGGAAATTGAAAAGTTGGCCAAAATGAAATTTTGCTATGGGTCCTCTAAAATTCGGGTTATACCCATTCTCCACTCAATTTTTACACCTGATCAAGAATATGAAGTCGGATCTTTGATATCATGCACGGATTTTAAGATATATGAAAATTACGATTATGGATATTTTCGAGGTACATTTTTGGGGAATTTCGAGAAGACCACATTTACATGCCCCTATGGAACCTTTTCATTCAAGAAGATGTCATCCGAGCTTTGTAATACCCCAGCAATATTCTAGAGATGCGTGATGTCTATTTTCTCAAACATGGTGTAGAACACTATTGAAGTATTCTCGGATGACTTTAGTGTGGTTGAAAACTCATTTGAGGATTGTTGAAGCACCTACGTGATGTTTTATAAAGATGTGAAGAGAGTCATCTAGTATTAAACTAGGAAAAATGTCATTTCATGGTGAAATAGGGTATTTTGTTGGGGCTCTAGATATCCAGCAAAGGCATTGAGATTAACAAAGCTATAGTGGAGGTGATCAAGAAACTCCCACCACCTATCTCAGTAAAGGGTGTGAGGAGTTTCTTGGGGCATGCAGGATTCTATCAGAGGTTCATAAAAGACTTCTCTAAAATTGCACACCTATTATGCAAACTATTGGAGAAAGATGCTAAGTTCATGTTTGATGTTGCATGTCTGAAAGCGCTAATCATTATGGCTCCAGACTAGTCCAAGCCCTTCGAGATCATGTGCGATGCAAGTGGGGTTACTTTAGCTGCGGTATTGGCACAGCGTAAGAAGAAGATATTACATCCCATATACTATGCCAGCAAAGCCCTAAATGCAGCCTAGAAGAATTACACTGTAACAGAACAAGAGTTACTCGCGATGGTCTTTGCATTTGAAAAGGTCTGGTCATATAGGTTAGGGGCCAAAGTAGTGGTGCATATAGACCACTTAGCACTTCAATATGTGATGGCTAAGAAATATGCAAGCCAAGGTTGAAGAAATGGGTACTTCTCTTGCAAGAGTTCAACTTTGACGTCATAGTCATAAAAGGGACAGAGAATCAGGTTGCAAATCACCTCTCCAGATTGGAAGATAAGGAAATGATAAAATTTGATGATGGATTGGAGATAAATGATTCTTTTCCTGATGAGAGAGTATTGGCTACATCTCATGATCTGATATCTTGGTTTGCAAATTATGCAAACTACTTCATAAGTGATATTGTGCCACCCAACCTAAACACACATCAGTATCAAAAATTTATATTAGATATGAGGAAGTTCTTTTGAGATGACCCATACTTATTCCATGCATATGCTCATGGGATTATTCGGCGTTATATTCCTGAGGTTGAGATGATGAGAATCCTTGAAGCATGTCACTCGTGATTGGTGGGTGGATATCATAGTGGGATTTGAATAGCCCACAAGATCTTACAATGTGGATATTACTAGCCCACCATCCACTAAGACACCCACAACTATGGCAAAGCTAGTGACAAGTGCCAAAGAGAAGGTGGGGTTTCTCGAAAGCATGAGCTCCATCTAAACCTCATTATGGTGATTGAGTTATTTGATGTATGGGGATAGATTCCACGGGACCAATTATTAGCTCACATGAAACAATTGCTTCCTATTTGTTGTGAATTAGGTATCAAAGTTGGTGGAAGTCATGGCTCTACCTAATAATGAGGGCAAAAGTGTCACAGCATTTCTTAAAAAGAACATTTTCTCAAGGTTTGGCACCTATTAGGCAATCATCATTGATGGAGGTTCTCACTTCTACAATAGACTTTAAAAAGTCCTTCTTGAAAAGTATGGAGTGAAACATCAGGTGGAGATACTTTATCATCCTCAGGCAAGCAGGTAGATGGAGGTATCCAATAGGAAAAATTAAATAGGTCTTATCCAAGACTATGAATGTAAACTGGACAGATTGGTTGGTAAAGTTGGATGATGCACTTTGGGCATATTGGACTGCATTCAAGACCCCTATAGGCATGTCTCCCTACCAACTTGTATTGGGAAAGCATGTCACTTACCAGTGGAGCTTGATCATAAAGCAATGTAAGCATTGAAGAAGTTGTATCTGGATGGAATGATGCAGCAAACTCTAGGCTTACCGAACTCAATAAGCTTGATGGCTTTTGATTGAAAGAATATGAGAGCTCAGCCTTGTACAAACAAAGAATGAAGTTGCAACATGACCATTATATAGGGAGCTGCCAATTCACACCAGGGGACTTGGTGTTACTCTATAATTCAAGACTGAAGTTGTTCCCTGGGAAGCTCAAATCCAGATGGTTGGGACCCTTTTGAGTAGCACGCATCTTTGATCATGGGGCTACTGATTTGGAAAGGCAAAATGGAGGAATTGTCAAGGAAAATAGCCAAATTGTCAAGTCATATATTGGAAACATGGAAGAGACAAAGATGGTCGAAGAATGGGATCTTGAGGATGTCTTAGTGCTCAAGCTATATATGTCGTGCCGCAACAATAAATCAGGTGCTTCTTGGGAGGCAACTCAAGATGGACCCTGGTGCTTAGGCATCCAGGTATTTTCTTGACCTCTTATGTTCTATTTTGTTTTGATTTTTTGCATTGGTGACAATGCACATTTTTTCAATTTGATGTGGGTAGTTATGAGCCTCAGTGAAGTCTGAGTAGCTTGGATCCATAACTACCCCAAGTTTTTATCCTAAGGTTTTCTTTCCATAGTTTGTTTTCCCTGTGGATATTTATTTTCTATTGAACTGGCACGTTTAGGATGTTTAGATAATATTTGTAGCATATAGTACTAATATTGTTGGCATATTGTATGTTTTTATGTTTTGTTTGCAAAATGATACCCACCAAAAATTTGTATTTAAGTAGTGAGATAATGACCATGCATGTTTAGGTGTCTAATAATATTTGTTCAGATAAGTGAGGGTACATTGTCATGTGAGTGGGCATAATTTGATAAATTCATGTGTTCTATGTTAATTCAGAACTTGCCCTGTTACAGTAAGTTAAATTGTAAATTAACTGGATTAGCAAAGGATCTTAGGACATTATTCTTAAATAATCCACTTTAGCCTACAAATAACCAACCAAATTGATTATATATCCTTTGTTCCTAATGTTTGAGACTAACATATACCTCTTCTTTGTAAACACTTGATTAACCTAGCCTTATCTAGTGAAAAATCCTGAAATTGGCCCTGGTCTTTCCTTGAACATTGTGTACTTGACTTAGGCGAAACGCCTAAGTTGACGCTGGCTACCAAAAGTGGCTTTAGGTCAGAGGATGGATATTCTGCACCTCAATACATACTAAAAGCCTAAGCTGAGAGTGGCTGGTGTAAGGGTAAAACACAAAAATAAGGGGGTGAGTTAGGAATACAGCGAAAAAGGAGAAAAATCATATAGTGGGTGCAAGAAAAGTAAATGATGTCTTAGATGTAAGCTAGAAAGCAATGCGAAGTGTAAAATAAAGGTGAAAAGGTGAAAAATGAAAAGAGAGCACCCAAAAAAGCTTGAAATAGGAAAAAGGGAGAATATCGTGAAAGTAACAGAGTTGGTGGGGAAAAAGTGTAGAAACATGCATTCCCAAGGAGGGCCTTTAGTTACTATGTTTGAAAAACATCATACCAAAGCCCCTTGAGTGTATGTTACAAGCCAAGAAAGTCTAAAAGTAATCCTAGTCTAATTAATTGAAGGTCTTAGTCATGAGTATAGGGGAAAGCCTATGGTGTTAGTTATTATACATGAATATCTTTTGTGAGAGGGAGTATTTTGCATAGTTCCAAGGTCAAATATGAATACATCATTGAGTGTCAAAATATGGGGCTTCTTTTGAAACAACCCAAAAAAGTGCCTAGAAATTTTTCTCGGAAATGCCCATAATCGTAATTTTCATATATCTCAAAATCCATGCGTGATATCAAAAATCTGACTTCATATTCGTGATCAGGGAAAAATTGAGTAGGAAATGGGTCCAACCCCAATTTTAGAGTAACCCTATCAAAATTTCATGTTCCCAAAAATTCCTTATCCAGTGTCGAACCATGCCCCTGGCACTATGCAGCCACTGCACGGACTAGTGTTAAATATTGCTAGTTATTTCTTTTTTGGTCCAAGGCTTTGGATCTTGGGCCTAAGTCTTCACTAAGAAATTCTCCAAAGTTGAGGTATGTGGGTTTCAACCATTAGGTCCTTTCACCTAAGGTGCCTAACCTTTCTTTTTATACAAATTATATGTTTTCAAGTTGATTTACTTATGGGTATTCCTACTATGTATTTGATTATAAACTATGTTGGGGTTTTCATGAAATATGGACTGTTTAAACATGTTTTGAGCTATGAATCTATGTTCTATAATGAGATTTGATGAAGGGTTTTAATGTATCTTGCATGAGGGCATTACTAAGTGTTGGTGGGTTGATTTACAATAAGTTTTCTCACATGATTTCACTCTTGAATTGCATGATTTTAAACTAATGTTACACACCCACCAAGTGTTTAATAAAATGTCTGCTTTAGGGTTCTTGAGCTATTGCTTATTTATTGCATGGCCTATGAGTGAAGTGACTTTATGATTATGAAAGTAATGTATTGATGTGTTGATTTCATGAAAAGTATTATAGTGTTGCAAGTTGACCACACCTTATTAAGGGGGTGCTACACCTTAATCACCCAGGATGGCAAGGTATAACTACCATCAACTAATTAAGGTGTTGATGCCTCAATCACCATGGATGGAAGGCTTTCAATACCATCAACCAATTGAGGGGTTGATACCTCAATCATCATGGATGGCATGGTGTGACTACTATCAACCAATTGAGGGATTGATACCTCAATCACCATGGATGGTAGGGTATGATAACCATCAACCAATTTAGGGGTTGATACCTCAATCGCCCCTCTAAGGGGATGGTTGGCCTTGGAATCCATAATGATGGTCTCTTACTACATATTTAATATGTTCTATATAAGCATGTTTTACTTCAAACATTGATCATGCATGTCATGTTGCTAATATATTATCTATTGCTTATGTAAATGCAATTTGATTATATTGCCTATCTCTTGTTGCATTGCATCCTACATACTTAGTGCATTCAAATGTACTATGGCATACTCTATGCCTGCTTGGCGTTACCATTTAGGAACTAGATCTCCACTTGATCATCCTCCTCCTCCACATGGCTACTACTAACTCTCGAAGCAAGCTTGGTGAGTCTTTAACTCTGAGGACAATAGAATTGATCCTATGTTACGTAAAGACTCTTTTCCTTGTTTAAATGCTTACGACTATGAGAGTGAGCCTAAAAGGTTGTCTTGGCCCTCGACCAATATATGTTAGAGGTATTGTTGGACAAGTTATGTATTTATGCTTTGAGCCTTGACTTCTTTGATGATTTATGACATGAAAGACTTCATGTAGCCTCTTTACCCTTGTTTACACTCTCTTATTGTTGTTTAATTTCTTCCATGACCAAGGATATGTAAATGATATGCTAACAGGCTTGTTTGGAGTCTCTTTGGGTCCCTATTCGCTGTGTCACGTCTAGGCCCTATGTTTAGGTCATGAAAAACTTCGTATCAGAGCACTAGGTTGTTAATGGTCCTCAGCATCCAACATATCGTGTCGATTAGAGTCTTATTCATGGTTGTGAAGTGCACCACAACTATGAGTAAAAGGCTATGAGGCATTTTAGAAAATGTTTCCCTTCTTCTTGATCCAGGTTCTGCTAAAGAAGTTAAGATAAGGTTTTCCCCTAACGAATGTTCTTTGCTTTGCTAGATCATGCTTATCCCAAGAGGAAAAAGAGCACAAATACCCGAAGAACAACCGGCTCATAAAGAGTTTAGGGATGTTATTGTCATGCTAGATCAAGCTATGACTAATCAAATCAACCAAGGGGCCCAAGCCCCTCGTGCTCCTACTCCGGCATTTTTGGTAAGGGATTTCATGAGGATGAACCCACCGGAGTTTCATATGTCTAAAGTGGATGAGGACCCTCAAAAATTCATTGATGAGATGTACAGAGTGTTATCTATGATGGGTAATAGATCGGAGTAGAAGGTAGAGTTGGCGGCTTATCAACTCAAAGGGGTGGCCCAAATATGGTTTCCTCAATGGAAGGAGGAGAAGGGAAACAAAAATATGGACCTTTAGGAGGAGTTTAAGGTGGCATTTCTCAATTGGTTCTTCCCTCTTGAGATGAGGGAGGCCAAAATGATGGAGTTCATGAATTTGAAGCAAGGGTCCATGAGAGTGAGGGAGTATGGTCAAGTTCAACCAACTCTATACATATGCTCCACAAATGGTGGTTGAGCCAAGGTTTAAGATGAACAAGTTTGTGATGGGTCTATCCAACTTGGTAAATGAAGAATGTAGTGCCACCATGTTGATTGAGAATATGGACTTGTTCCACCTCATGACTTATGCCGAACAATTAGAGGGGGGAAAGTTGAGAAAGAGAAGGGGTTATGAGGCCAAGAGGGATCATTTTGAAGGAAAGTTCTAAGGTACCAAGGGTGGCCAGTTTCATCAAGGCCAAGAGTCTTCAAATTCTCCTAATAGAAGGTTTTCTAGTGATAACCTGAGGGTCCAAGGTGGTGTTCATGTGGCTCCTAATCCTATGTGCCCAAGGTGTG
The DNA here is from genome assembly GCA_025774065.1 of Solanum ossicruentum. Taxonomy (NCBI): domain Eukaryota; kingdom Viridiplantae; phylum Streptophyta; class Magnoliopsida; order Solanales; family Solanaceae; genus Solanum; species Solanum ossicruentum. The sequence goes on along the minus strand of JAOTQR010133617.1, from coordinate 2,051 downwards.
GTAGAGGCCATGATGACCCATGTTTGAGGGACACTAATGCATGCTATAGTTGTGGAGAAGTGGGTCACAATAAGATTGATTGTCCTCATAATCAAAACAAGGGTAGAGATGTCATCTACAAGGTTGGGGTGCAAATTCGATTCCTTTTGGAAGGGGAGGTCAACAAGGTGGTGGCTCAAGGCACAATCGATTTTATGCTCTTCAAGGGAGGCAACGGGTAGATGAGGTTCCCGATGTCGTCACTGGTATGTTAAAAGTCATTGATTATGATATGTATGCATTGATATACCCGATGCTACTCTCTCTTTTGTTACTACTTTTGTTGCCAAAAAGTTTCATATTGAACTCGAATAGTTGTGTGAGCCATATGAGATGTCTACTCCCGTTGGAGCATCCATTGTTGCAAAAGGGGTCTATAGAAGTTGTCCTATTTTCATTTTGCATAAAATATTGCCTTATGATTTTGATGAGTTGGATGTGGTGAATTTTGATGTCATTCTTGGGATAGATTGGTTGCATGCATATTATGCCTCTATTGATTGTAGAACACATAGGTTCAAATTCGAATTACCTAATGAACCTGTCCTTGAGTGGGAGAGTCATGATGTAGTGGTCAAGGGTAGGTTTATTTCTTGCATTATAGCTCAAAAGTTGTTTTCTAAGGTGTATCTCTATCATCTTGTGAGGGTTATGGATGTTGAGTCCAAAGTCCTTCCCGTAGAGTCGGTCCTAATGGTTAATGAGTTCCTAGATGTCTTCCTTAGTGAGTTTCCCGATGTTCCTCCTGAAAAGTAAATAGACTTTAGCATAGATCTCCTTACCAATACTCAACCCATTTCTATTCCCCCTTACCATGTGGCCCAGGTAGAGTTAAATGGGTTGAAAGAGCAATTGAGGGATTTATTAGAGAAGGGTTTTATAAGGCCTAGCCAGTCACCTTAGGGTGCACCGGTGTTGTTTGTGAAAAAGAAAAATGGTTGACTTAGAATGTGCATTGATTACCAGCAACTTAATAGAGTCACCATCAAGAGTAAGTACCCTTTACCAAGGATTGATGATTAATTTGACTAATTTTAAGGGGCTAGTCACTTCTCTAAGATTGATCTTCGGTCCAGGTATCACCAAGTGAAAGTGACGGAGTGTGACATTGCCAAGGTGACCTTTTGGACTAGAAATGGGCATTGTGAATTTGTGGTTATATCTTTTGGTTTGACCAATGCACCAGCTATCTTCGTGGATCTTATGAATAGGGTTTTCAGACCCTACCTTGATTTGTTTGTGGTGGTATTTATTGATGATATCTTGATCTATTCCCATAGTGAGGAGGAGAATGTAAGTCACTTGAGGGTGGTGTTGCAAATGTAGAGAGAAAATTTGTATTCTAAATATGAGAAATGTAAGTTTTGGTTGAAAGAGGTTTCCTTTCTAGGTTATGTGGTTTCGAGTAATGGTATTAAGGTGGATCCTACGAAGACAGAGATAATTAGAAAGTGGCCTAGACCTTTGACTCCATCGGACATTAGAAGTTTCTTGGGCTTAGCAGGTTATTATCGGAGGTTTGTGAATGGGTTCTCTTCTATTTGTTCTCCTATGACTAAGTTGACTCAAAAGAATGCAAAGTTTGTGTGGATCGATGAGTGCGAAAAGAGTTTCCAAACCTTGAAAGATAATCTTGTCACCACTCCTATCTTGCCTCTACTTGAAGGATTCAAAGGATTTGTTGTGTATTGTGATCCCTCCCGGATTGATTTGGGTTGTGTTTTGATGCAAAATGGTAAGGTGATATCCTATTCTTCTAGACAACATAACAACAACAATATACCCAGTAAAATCCCACAAAGTGGGGTCTGGGGAGGGTAGAATGTACACAGACCTTACCACTACTATAAAAGTAGAGAGGTTGTTTCCTGGGAACCCTCATCTCAAAACCCGTAGCAGAAAAAAACTAGATATGATAAAAGGAAGGGAACACATGATTGGAAGGAGAAAAAAAGGAAAAAAAACCCGTATCGGAAAAAAAAAGCTAGATATGATAAAAGGAAGGGTACACA
>JAOTQR010133606.1:0-21641 GCA_025774065.1 Solanum ossicruentum | reverse complement strand
GCCAATATGTAGTCATGTCTCGTACTTTAGACACCGTGGCCCCAACGGCCTAACTCTAAGCATCTCCTTTTAACTTGCTAAAATCGTATATCTCCTTAGAAGCATGCCAAACATAGATGTCACTTATCATATGTATGCAATACGCTTAGATATAAGTTGGTTCTCCCAAGCCTTATCGGCAACGGGTGCCAGTCCGCCCTATTCAGACTTTAGGGCGTGACACCATAATTCTCATTATTCTATTCACCTGGGGTCTATTAAAATGTATCAGGATTTGGAGGAGGTGTATTGGTGGCATGGTATGAAGAACGACATAGCCAAGTTTTTATTCGAATTCCCAAATTGTCAACAAGTGCAGGTGGAGCATCAAAGATCCGGAAGGTTGGCTCAAGATATTGAGATCCTTACTTGGAAGTGGGAAGATATAAATATTGACTTTGTGGTTAGGTTGCCTTAGACTCGAAAACAATTTGACTCTATTTAGGTTATCATTAACAAGATGACTAAATCAGCTCATTTCTTACTAGTTAAGACTACTTTTGGTGCCAAAGACTATACGAGGTTATACATCCGAGAGTTGGTAAGTTTGCATGGTGTGCCAAGGTCTGTCATATCGGATTGGGGTACCTAATTCAGTTTTCACTTTTGGAGGTCATCTCAAAGGGGACATATTACTAAGGTCAAATTGCATGCCTCCTTTCATCCCCAAACTAATGGGCAAGCCGAGAGGAAGATTCAAACTTTAAAAGATATATTGAAGGTTTGTATGTTAGAGTTCAAAGGAAATTGGATGACCATCTTCCACTCATCGAGTTTGCTTATAATAATAGCTTCCATGCGAACATTGGTATGGCACCGTTTGAGGCCTTATATGGTAGGAGGTGTAGATCTCCAATAGGGTGGTTTGAGTTAGGAGAGATGGGTTTGATTAGTCTGGGCTTGGTGATGGAGGCTATGGAAAAAATGATGTTGATTAGAGAGAGGTTGAAGGCGTCCCAAAGTTGCCAAAAGTCCTATTCGGATACTAGAAAGAGGGACCTTGAATGCCAAGTTGGGGATTAGGTATTTGTGAAAGTCTCACCTATGAACAGAGTGATGCGTTTTGGCAAAAAAGGGAAGCTAAGCCCTCCATATGTAGGCCCTTATGAAGTTATTGAACGGATAGGAAATGTGGTGTATAGGGTGGAGTTACCCCCAAATTTAAGTTCCATTCACCCATTATTCCATGTCCATGTTGAGAAAGATAGTTGGTGATCCTAGCACTACAGTGCCTTTGGAGGGTATTAAGGTTGGGGAGAACTTGTCTTATGAGGAAGTGTCGGTAGAGATTTTGGATAGACAAGTGAAATGACTTCGTAATAAGAATGTGGCATCAATAAAGGTGCTTTGGAGGAACCAACATGTGGAGAGTGTTATATGGGAGGCGGAGTTGGACATGATGAAGCGATATCCCCATTTTTTCCAATCTACTCAAGCCTAAGGTATTAGGTTCTTCTTTATCTAATTGGTCCCAATTCTTTCATTCTTGAGTCTCATGGCTTGACATGCTTACATGTGTATTAAAATATTCTTTTTTAGATGTTTTGAATGATTTCATTACGTTTCAGCACGAGTTTTAATGACTTTATAATTTTTAAATGGTGAACTATGTATGATATCTTGTGTTTGGAGGTTCATGTTCTAATTTAATCATTTCAAACCTTGTTCTCCCACATTCGAGGATGAATGTTCCCAAGGGGGAGATGATGTAAGGACCCGGATTCTTGTATAGCTTTAATGATGCTAGAGATTTGGTTTCGAAATGTTTTGAGCCAAGGTGACACCTTATGGAACCTCTACGCTTTATCTAAGTTCATTTTCAAGGCTTCAATTCAAGTTTATTTATGTTGTTTAAGGCCATCATGGGTTTCCTACATCAAGTTGAGTTCAAAGGAATTTCATTGGTTAAGTTTTTCACAAGTACTGACAGAAGGATCAACTTTAAATGGACATATATATTAACACAAAAGGAATTGGGTGTCCCACACCTATCAAATTAAATATCTTTGAATTACCTTTTTAATGCACTTGGTTTCACCTCATTTAGAGTTCGGATGAAAAAGTTATTCTCGTTTTCGTAAAACTTTCCTATGCTGTGCTGTCATCATTCTCTAAGGCAAGCTACACGGGCAGCCAAATGGGCCATGTGGCATCCCACAAACTGTGGGGATGGCCTTGGGCTTGAAACAACCACTTTTTGGCCAAGTAATGTGCCACGACCAGCCACACGAACCGTGTGGTGTGGTACATGCCTTGAGGCCCTCCGTGAGGCTTTCGGAGTGAAACTTTTTCTAACTGTTGAGCCAAGTTCCAATTTCTAGATTTTTGCCTAAGTGTAGTCTCACTAGAACTCCACATGGACCTTGGAGTGACACACGGCCCGTGTAACCTCAAGTGAGGTAACTCCGGCCAAAAATTCTATCCGATTCATTAATGGTGTTTTCATAAATTTGGTTATTTCTGTTGGTCTTTTGGGGATTCCTATGCCATTCAATGGTCATATAAAGACCGAAAACCTATTTTTAACATTCAAAAACTCACTCCTCATATTTTAGACACTCTCAAAAAAACTCCCAAAAGAACTCTTGGGGATTTTAACATTTGGATCTAGGAACTTAATTCTCCTTCAAATTCTTTGGGGATTTCATCATCTTGGTAAAGGTATGTGGGTTTTGATCCTTGGCTACTTCTTATCAAGGAGACCCAAGTTATTTTCAAGAAATCTACATGAATTTGGCTTACTTTAATTTGGGGTTTTGAAATATTTTGATTTCTTAAATTTTAACAATGAATTGGTCATGTTTATCTATGGATTTAAATATGAATTAAGCTTTGAAATATTGAAATACATTGTTATTAAGAATATTTGACTATGTATGGTCTTTAAATGTTTTAATCTAGTCATGGGTGATTATATTATGATTTCAAATATGGATTTAACTATGTTTTCACTTGAATTTCTTATTATATTGATAGTTTTAGATTGAATCTCAATTACCCATGTTATTTTTACATCATCCGTAGCATACATGTTCATGAGAAATTATGGAAATTATGTTATGGGTTAAGCTCAATTATGTTCTATGATATGATTTTGATAAGATATAGGTTATGACAAGAATGTGATCAAATATATGTCTATTGATTATGGATCTTTGAGAATCTTGGGTTCTTGCACCATCTTGTATATGAATGGGCTATTCTTATGCATGAGTATTATGACTATGAACTATGATTTTGGCATTTGAGCCTAGCATGAATTATTATGAATGGTATTTGGCTTTTAAAAAAAAATGCATTGAAATGATTTAGAATAATGACTATCGCCTCCTTGAAAGCATGTGTGTGTGTGTATGTGTGTGTGTGTGTATGTATGTATGTATATACATATATGTATGTATATATGTATGTATGTAGTTATGTATTCTCGTGGGATGAGGACTTAGCACCGATGGATAGAGGGTTTTCTCTCTTTCCTTGAACTATATGTCTAGCATAGGTTTCCTTTCCAAAATGGGAGTTGTTCCGAGAGGAGAAGACATGATATGATATGACTTGATATGATATATGTGAAAATCCTATCCGAAATAGGAGTTGTCCCATAAGAAAGGTTGCTTCATGCGAAATGGGAGTTGTCTCGTAAGGTGAAGTATGGTTTACCTTTGGCAAATAGATCATCTCTTTACCAATGAGGGGATTTCATTGGGATTCCAAGTAATAACTTGCTTGCTCTTACTCATGTCGGTTAAGGTCACATCTTTACTATATATAAGAGCATCATTTGCACTTCATACATCATTAGTTTCATGACATCTTGTTCTATTAAGTTCCTTCTTATACATCTCTTTCTATAATGTGTGCCCTTGTCATCTAACATGAAAATGCAGGTTTTGGTAAGTTCATGCATTGCATCCTACATACTTAGTACATTCAAACATACTAACGTATACTATTTCCTACATGATTTCACTATGTAGGGACCGAGGACTTTGATCATCCACCGTTTGACGCTTAGCTCGGATTCCAAGTATGCTTGTAGTGGCGAGTCCTATCTTCCATGGTCGATCCACCATCTATTTACCTTTGATACTTTTGTTTCTTTATGTACTTGAGGGTGAGCCTGGGAAATATCTTGGCCCCCGACCCATCTATGTAGAGGCATTGTTGGACACCTTGTATATATAAACTTCCTTACTTTTATGTTATGTGTTATGACTAAAGTTTATGTTATGGTTGGCTATCTTTGACTATCGTTATGTGAGTTGGTTATGTGATTTATGGCTTGGCTATATGTTGTGATAGAAAGATCCTAAGCCCCGAATTTTCCCAACAGAGTGAGTCCTACTTTCCCGCCTCGTAGAACTATGTGCTTACTTTGTGTACGCTTCTGAACCGATGATGTGAGTTTTGGTATCTTGAGGCTTCTTTGGGGACCCTCAGGTTCTCATTCGCCATGTCACATCTAGGCCCTAGGTCTGAGTAGTGACACCATCTCTAAGTCAACCAAATTAAAGAGTATCATTATGATAGATGAACACTACACATTCTCTATAGATTCTCTCAGCTAGAATAGACTCACTCACTGGAGTAGAAACAACAAAGGGTTCAAGAAGACTCTCAGGAGTTCTATAAAATCTATTGGCCATATAAGGAGTTATGAATGACATATGGCACCAGGATCCATCAAAAACATAACAATCAAGAGCAAAGACTCGAATCATACCCATCACAACATCTGGGGTTTCTCCTGATCTTGGCGACTACCCATGTCATACAAACGGTTGTAGCTCCACTTGCACCTGATGTAGCACCTTTCTGGATTCCTCTAACTAGCGGGGCTAGTGCAAAAGATTGAGCTTGCTCAGCCCACTTTGGACACTCTCTCTGGAAGTGACCCACTTGGGCACACTTGAAACATGCATCACTCCTCTCATGGCATCTACCTAAGCGTAACCTGCCACACTTACCACATGATGGCTTACCCTGTGAACCTTAAGCCACACTAGCCTATGACTGAGATCCCTAGGCTCCAAAATTCTGAGACCTCTTACTATTCCTGTTTTTGGGCATAGGTGCACTAACAGATAGTGGGGTTGGTTATAATTGGAATCTGTTACCTTTCCCTCTCTTTCTAACCTCATGACTAGATGTCTTGGCCCTCTTATTTCAAAACTCTTCCCTGTCATGTTGTCTCTCCTTATCAACTTGTTGTACATAAGTCATCAACCTCTTGATACCCATGTCGCTTACAAGTATAGTTACCCTTTCATCCTTCTTTGTCCCTTTGTTCAGCTCATCAACATACATCCACATTCTCCCCCTTATGTCAGCAACCATATCCGGAGCATAGTGAGATAGATGAATGAACCTAAGCATATACTCTTGCACAGTCATAGAGCCCTGTTTAAGATTCAAAAACTCTTGTACTTTCACCTCCATCTATTCTCTTGGGAAGAACGCTTCCTCGAACACTTCCCAAGTCAGCAATGGGGCTTCCTCTCCTCTACCCTTCTTTCACTGATCAAAACACAGCCTTGCAATACCCTTAAGCTAGTAGGCAGATAATTCAACACTGTCAACATCAACCACATGCATAACCTGAAACACCTTCTGGAGCTCATGGATGTAGTTCTTAGGATCCTCATTGGGTGTAGACCCTGTGAACTTAGGCGGGTTCTTCCTCAAGAATTCATAAACTCTAGATGTGTCTTGTACATCTAGTCCATCGCTCCTTGTCTTACAGTAGGTACTGTGATAGCCTGGGCTAGAGTTTGGATAGCCTGGAGAAGCTTAGCAATATAAATCTTAGTTTGTGGGGCTGCTCAGCAGGGATGGTTGGACTTATGGGCTCATCATGTTCTTGGGGCTCAAGTTGGTTGACATTTCGCCTGGCAGAACGCCCTCTATCTCTGATGGCTCTTCTTGGCGGCATGATCACGATTCTACAAATGCGCAATGCATGAGTTAGAAAGGAGTCCTCATAGAGTTTCAACTCTATTGCATGAAACAGAATATGAAAGAGGTGTAACCATTCCTAATGTCCTATAACCTCTTACTTATAAAGTGTGGAGCACAACACACCTATTAACAAGATTCTACTAGACACAAGATCATAGACTCCCTAGGACACTTGAACTCTATGCTCTGATACCAAGTTTGTCACCCCCCGAGAGGGTACCCTAGACTTGACCGGCACCCAGAGACTATTACTAGTCCCCAAACGAACTACTCGGCCTCATCACATAAAGTAATTCAGCGGAAGACTAAAGATAATAAATAATGGAAGTCTCAAAATATGAAAGTAAAATAGGCTAGTTTGAAAGAAGCTAGCTTAATAGAATCTCAAGTCAACAACCCAACTCTAGTCTTGATGCCAATGACAAACTCATGGCTACCTCAACTCAAAATAAAATGCTAGTCTAAAGTTCGACTCTAATAGCTAGATTAAAATAAAATAATAATCCTCCAAAGTAAAGGAGGTTCACCACTCTGCTGACTATGATAGATCCTCAACGATGTGCCTATTGATGATCTCTAGTACCTACCTCTGCATCATAAAATGATGCATTCCAAATTGATGTCAATACATGAAATGTACGAGTATGTAAAATGGATAAGTGAAGTAGATATAGGTTGAATAATATAAAAATAACATCAACTTAGAAGATACTCAATTAGAATGTCAAATATCTATCTAAAGCAAGAATAAAGAGTAGACAAATGACCCATCAATACCAATCAGATCTCATCAATCAACTTAACTCAACTCAACTCGACTTAGAGTACTATCAGTGTGGGACCAATATGGGAGTTTCTCTTATCCGACAACAATCACTTATGAGCCAGTGATTATACAACAATCCTGCTGATATTGTCATAGTCGTTTTGTACTTTCCAAGTAAAGAAATGAATTGAATCCACTTGGAATCTAGCCTCCTCAAGTCCTCTATTGCTTTTAGAAAATTTAACTCAAGAGGGAACCTAAATGTAATGGTTCTATCCTCACCTACGCTTGGCGACATAGTTAATGAGTGCGAGTTGAATTTACTCTTACTCATTTCGATGTTCGATACTCCTCCAAGACTCAATGCTCATAAGACTCCTCTTCTCAATCAAATCACCTCAATTAACCTTGTGGAGGCTCTCATCATCTCATTAGCTCAACTCAATTAGGCCTTTCAGCCTATTATCTTACTCATCTCATCAACTCAGTTCTCATTTAATAACTCAAGGAGTTCGATCAATCATTAAGAGGAAGTTGATTACACAAACTAGAATTCAACTTTGAATATTCATGAGATTATGAAGCTCTATTAACTCAACCTCATACTCGCATCACAATCATAATCAACATACTCAAGTCAAGGCTCTAGACTTCATCCCAAGGTTCTTCCATGCATGCTTTCACAACATTTTATATAGGGTTTATACAATGAGTTATAAATAGTATTTAATTCGGAAAATCAAGTTTATTGATGATCATCACAAACTTGATTTTCCGAATTAAATACTTTTCATGACTCATTGTATAAACCCTATATTTCAGGAGTTAAGAGTATAATGAGTCTACATATTATAATTTGCAAGAAAATATTCGAGAAACATGTATGTAGACTCATTATACTCTTAACTCATCTATTCCATCAATGGGGAAAATGGAAAAACATTCCCATGTTTTAGTTTAACCTTACATACCTGGTATAAAGCTTGAAAAATCAACCTCGCAAGAACTCTCCTCAATCTCTTGAATTCTCGCGCCTCTTCTCTTTTCTTTAGCCCTAGTCTTTGTTAGATCATAGAAAAGGACTTAGGAATAGGGATTAAAACTTTCTTTACGCTCAAAAAGACCATTTGGATTGTGTTTTAAGTTTAGGAGGGGTTGCAAAAAGGTCTAGAAATGCCCCTCACGAAAACTGAAAAAAAGTTCGCCTCATAGAAGGCGAGTCCGCGATGTGGACTTGGTATTTTTGGGGATCTTTTGCTGAAAATTCTCCTATCTTGTTTTCCAATCCCATAGAAAATATGGGTAACTGTAACTCCCTGGCAGGTGCGCATTGCACACCTGTCGCACACTTATTTTAGAAATTGTTTTCGTATCGAAAAATTATCTTTTGATCGAGTTTCTCTAAGAATCAACCAACATCATTTTCCCACTCAATTTTTCATGTTTGTCGCATTTCTGGCCTCGAATTTGCCATCGAAGTTTGGGAAGACACGTTATAGCATATCTCTCTTCTAGGGATAGTTTGATAATTTTTACCGATGTTACATAAAAGAAAATTTTGATAATGAAATGGTATAATTGGTATTTTAAAAATTTAATTAGGTAAAAAGTGGAAAAATGTGATTATTATTTAATGTTGATGGAGGAGTTTAATTTTTAAACAAAGTTGGGGGTGAAAATGTTTTTCGCCCAGTATTTTAATATGCGCAAAAATATCAAATTTTATTATTAGTTTAAGAATATAAATATTTATTGAATTTTAAATGGTGTTGTGTATGATTATAATGGTTGTAGCGAATATAGAAACAATTTATAATTTTCTTTAATTTTGATAAAATCCATGTTTAATGGAAATTTCATGTTGCTTGCATGTATATTAAACATGAAATACTACATAAATTTGTTTTTGTTACTGTCGAACACTCATCAAGATGTCACTCAATTTATATTAAAAGTTCTCTAAATAATTTTAAGAAAAGACAAGTTAATATGATTGCATATTTACACATACTGGGCAATGAATTTTTTTTTAATTCATTTATGAACCGTACTTAGAATATGGATAGCTATTAGTTGCAAATTGTCTTACTAAATTATTATTATATGAAAAATAGATATTTTATTCTGATGAGACTTTCTTTTTAGGGTAACATAGTTAAGTTATAATCATTTAGGGATTTCTAGGTAAGTCAATCTAATTTTTTTCTAGGTAATGTTTATCTGTAATAGTTTAGAAAGTCTCACAGGTACGACTCGTAGGGTAACCTACGAGTCATAATCGGGGTCGCGTATCAAGCACTTGGCATTTTGGACTTGACTGTTACGACCCACTGGTATGAGTCATTGCTTGAGCTACAACTTGTATGCTCTTCTCATAGTCTAGACCTTCAGTTTTTGGTCCAAAATTTTGGCTCTCTGTTTCTTGCTATGATTCCACCTATACGAGTCATAGTGAAACATATGACTTGTAGGGTGACCTCGTAAGGATGACCTCCATTTAGCAGATTTCTGATTTTTGCTTTCTGGATACGAGATCATCCTACGACTCGTTGCTTGGGCTATGACTCATAGGTGAGTTCGTATATTCTGCACTTCAGCAAAATCTTCAATTTTTCTCCAAAATCATACCAATCTACCTTTTCTGCAATAACAAAACAAAAACATATAAAACAAATCATAAAAAGTCGCATTAAGAACTCACAAAATGTCTTGTTTTAGGCATCAAATGTGTTGTATTTTGACAGCATATCCACATCCTCAACTTAAGTTTGTTGCTTGCCCTCAAGCAACGACTCAATCTAAGCAGATAATAAGAGACACGTAGCAGTTATACTAATGACATATACATCATTCACTCTAATTCAGGTACCCCACTTTCTTTTTCGAGAAATAAGATTGCAAAGCTACTAAGCAAAACAAAAACACAAAGATGTATCTGGCAACCCAACTATGATAAGTTAAGTGGCATCAACCATCCGCAATCATTGGTATAGTCATATGCTAATCAAGTAGTGCAAATGCCCTCACAGAAAAGAAGTCTCTCTGACTCACTCAAAAAGCTTTTAGAATTCAGGAACTATGGAAATATTCTCACTCTCAGAAATGAAATTCATGCAAAATGACTAACACTATAGGCTTGCTTCTATACTAAATTTTCGAATTGGTGACAAAGTGAATTTGGATCACTTGAGGACTTAATGGCTTGTAACATAGGCTCATGGGGCTCTGGCATAGAATTTTAGGCAAGTAGTGACTAAAAGCTATCCTTGAACTATGTTTACCAACACTTTTACCTTCATAACCCAACCATTTTCACTAAATCCACCCTTATTCTCCTACTTCAAGCATTTTCCGGTTGCTTTCATTCCCTATTTTTTTTGCAGCTGTGCCTAATTTTTGAACTCATTTTTGCTATTTTCTTCAATTCAAGGCTCTTTTCTTTTATTTTTCCTCCCCGACTCGTGATTTTTCATTTCTTTCTTTATTTCTCATCTAACCAACTCATTTTTATTACTTTACCATAACAAAGACCACCCTCAAGTTAGGCTTTTAGCCTGAGGTGAAGTAAACAATATCTATTCCCCAAACTAGGGCCTCCATTTGTAGCCACCCTCAACTTAGACGTTCAGCTTCAATTAAGGTTCACATGTTCAAGGATAGACTAGAGCCAATATTTAGGTATTTTATAAAGCAAGCTAAGCTAGCTAGGTGTCAAGAAAGAATAAGTGCATGAGAGGCTCAAACATTTGGAACAAAGGGTTCACTAACACATTTGGTAGACCATTTAGGAAAGAGTGGGCTCACTAAAAGAACAAAGGCCTAGGATCCCTTCCAAATCAACCGCATTACTAAACTAATCTTAGAGTAACAAGAAAAGTTTTAAGTCTATACATGATACATGAATACTACAAAATAAGCTCATAATACACATGGCATTGCACACACAATCAAGTATAGACTCACAGGTAATGCTTCAAGCCTCAACTTACCTTTACATTATCAGAGCAAACATCACCAGATAATCAAGATGCATGCTTAAATAACCAACAATCTCAAAAATTTTGAGGGTACCTAAATTTTCCAAACCATTCAAATAGCATTTGAAAACTATGTATATGCCAAAAGACCATACTATTATGTATTTACACATTATCTACACTACCTAAACATATTGGTTCAACAGAAAATTAAAATATCCTCAATGAAAAAGAAACATGGCAAGAAAACCTTTGGATTAAAAATAGGGAAAGTTATGGACTTGAGACTGTTCAGACTTCACCTTATCCCATAGCTTTCCACACCCCACCAAAATAGAATACTTTTTCCTCAAAGTAGAGACATGAAGAAGAGGTACAAGGGGCGTACCTTGAGTTTCCTCCTAGGAAGTGCCTGATTTATTGTCGCAGCACGACAAGAAGCTTTTCATAGTCATGCCTCTTCAAGCTCCCAATCTTCCGTTATCTTGATTTCTTCCATATTACCCATGTACAGTTTGACCCTCTGACCATTGGCTTCTAAGATTTTACCATCCCTGCTTTCTAACTCAATTGCTTCGTAACTAAAAATGTGTACCACCCTAAAAGGTCCCATCCACTTGGATTTGAGTTTCCCAGGAAACCACTTCAACCTAGAGTTATAAAGTAAAACCATGTCTCCTAGAGCAAATTGGTGGTTCTGAATTCTGTGATTATGCTGAACTTTTATCCTTTGCCTATACAATGCAGAGCTCTCATATGCTCGTAGCATAAACTCATCAAGTTCATTTAGTTGCATTAATCTAGATGTTGTTGCTTCATTCCAATCTAGATTTAGCTTCTTCAGTGCCCATAGTGCCTTGTGCTCAAGTTCAACTGGCAGGTGACACGCTTTCCCAAACATCAATTGATATGGAGACATTTCGAATGGAGTTTTGAAGGCTGTGCGGTAGGCCCATAAGGCGTCATCTAACATCCTTGACCAATCAGTTTGATTCACATTCACCATTTTGGATAAGATTTGTTTTATCTCCCTATTTGATACTTTCACTTTCCCACTTGTTTGGGGATGGTACGAGGTTGCCAGTCGGTGCTTCACACTATCCCTTTCAAGGAGAGCTTTGAATAGTCAGTTGCAAAAGTGAGAACCTCCATCACTGATAATTGCTCGAGGCATACCAAACCTGGAGAAAATGTTTCTTCGGAAAACCAGTGACACTCTTTCCCTCATTGTTTGGTGAGCCTATGGCCTCTACCTATTTAGATATATAATCAACTGCAACCAGAATGTACTTATTACCATGAGAGCTAACAAAGGGTCCCATAAAATCAATGCCCCAAATATCGAATAGTTCTATCACCAAAATAGGATTTAGAGGAAGTTCGTGCCTTCGCAAAACCCCGCTCTCTCTTTGGAATTTGTCATAAGACGTAACATAATCATGGATGTCTTAATATATAGACGACCAATAGTAGCCATATTATAACACCTTATAAATGGTCTGAGCTCCACTTTGGTAGCCACCCACCAACAATGAGTGGCATGCTTTAAGAATACTCATCATCTCGATTTCTGGAACACATCTACGGATGATACCATCCACACAAATAGGAAATAAGTATGTCTCATCCTAGAAGAACTTCTTTCCGTCATGCATAAACTTGCAACATTGATGGGTCTTCAAATTAGGAGGAACTATATCACTCACCAAGTAGTTAGAATAGTCTGCAAACCAAGGTATAAAATTATGTGAGGCCATCAAAACTCTCTCATCAGGGAATGAATCATTGATGTCAAATCCATCATCAAATTTCACCATAGCTTCATCTTCCAATCTAGAAAGGTGGTCGGCTACCTTTTTTGACCCCTTTCTGTCAATCATATCAAAATTGAAGTCTTGCAAGAGGAGTACCCATCTAATCAGTCTCGATTTTGCATCCTTTTTAGCCATCAGATATTTGAGCATTGCGTGGTTTGTGTGCTCTATCACTTTAGCTCCCAACAAATATGAGCAGAATTTTTCAAAGGCGAAAACCAAGGCCAGTAGTTCTTGCTCAGTGACTACATAATTTTTCTGGACCATATTAAGTTTTTTGCTAGTATAATAGATAAGATGCAGAATCCTATCCCTACGCTGCCCCATCACCATACCTAGCACAACCCCACTTCCATCACACATTAGTTCAAATGGTTTTGACCAATCCGGAGCCACAATAACAGGTACCGAAGTCAACTTTCTTTTCAATTCTTCGAAGACTTCCATGCATGCATCATCGAATACAAACTTGGCATCTTTCTCCAATAATTTGCACAAGGGTTGCGAGGTCTCGGAAAAATCTTTTATGAAGCATCGGTAAAGCCCTGCTTGGCCTAGAAAACTCTTGATACTTTTCACAGAGATAAGTGGTGGCAGTTTCTCGATAACCTCTATTTTTGCTTTATCCACCTCGATTCCCTTGCCTGAAATTCTGTGACCAAGCACGATGCTTTTGTTGACCATAAAATGACATTTCTCCCAATTCAATACCAAATGACTCTGACACACCTCTGCAACACATCATGCAAATGTAGCAAACATTCTTCAAAAACTGTCCAACCATACTAAAATCATCCATGCACACCTCTATAGTGCTTTAACCATGTACGGAAAAATAGACATCATGCATCTTAGAAATGGTGGCTGGAGCATTACGTAGTCCAAAAGGCATTCTCTTAAATGAAAAGGTACTATATGGGCATGTGAAAGTTGTATTCACTTGATCCTCGACAATAACAATTTGGTTATACCCGAAATATCCATCAAAGAAACAATACCATCTCTTCTCTGCCAGCCTGTCAAGCATTTGATTCATCAAGGGCATAGAAAAATAGTCTTTCTCGGTAGAAGAATTGAGTTTTCTATAATCCATACACACTCTCCATCCGGTGACTGGTCGCATAGGAATCAACTCATTCTGTGTATTAGGCACCACTGTGATGCCTCTCCTCTTTGGCACATATTGTACTGGACAAACCCATTCACTGTCGGCGATTGGGTAGATTACTCCTACATCCAACCACTTGATGATTGCTTTCTGCATAACCTCTTGCATTGGGGGTTCAACTGTCACTGATGTTCGATACTAGGATTATAATCCTTGACCAGTTGAATTTTATGAGTGCATATCCCAGGGGATATGTCAATAATGTCTGCAATTGTCCACCCGATGGCCCTTTTGAATTGCTTGAGAATGGAGATAAGCCTCTGTTTGATCAGCTGCAATAATGATTGGCAGCGTGTTGTTTTCTCACAGGTATGCATACTTCAGATGTGTGGGTAGTGTCTTTAACTCTAACTCAGCTGGGACTTCTACAAAAGGCTTTGTAGGTGATGTTTCCCTGTTGTGCAAATCCAACTCCAACCTGGCCTGTCGCCTAGGACCAACCGATACTCCAAGAGCATTTACCGTTTCCTCGTAATCAGGAGTTCTTTCACTATCAAAATTCATCAATACAGATGCCAAAGGTTCAACTCCCAGCCCCAACTCAAGTGGATTCTCCACTTCATCGTCCTCGTACATTTCAATCATTGAGACGGCCTGCAATTCACAACTCTTTTTATCTTGTTGGAATACTTGAAACACAACTGACTTTTCAGCAAACCTGAAAGTAAGCACACTCTTTTCCATATCAACCAATGCTCGGCATGTTGCTAAGAATGGTCTCCCCAAGATGATAGGAACTGCAAAATCAACCTCACAGTCAAGTATAACAAAATGTGCATGAAATATAAATTTATCTACCTTGAGTAGTACATCATAAAGTATCCCCACAGGCTTCTTGATTGTTCTGTCTACCATTAGCAACCGCATCTTTATAAGGATAAAAGTGCCCAAGCCAAGCTTTCTGAATATGGTAAGAGGCAGTAGGTTACTGTTGGCGCCCAATTCATATAGTGCTATAGAAAATGCAAGTTCTCCAACACTGCATGGTATGGTGAACGCACCCAAGTCTTCCCATTTATGCACTAACGACTTTGTGGTGACGACACTACAACATTAAAAATTTTGGGAGAAGTCTTGGCTAGCTTTTTGCTTTTTTCTTGACTAGATATTTCATGCATTTAGCATACCCTGGCATCCTTTCTAGAGCTTCAACTAAGGGGATGTCCACTGACAACTTCTTAAGCATCTCCAAAAATTGTTCAAACTTACCTTCCTCTTTTCTCTTCCCAAGCCTTTGGGGAAAAGGCGGAGGGGGACTTGGAAAGGTTTTATATTTCTTTGGTTGCTCTTCTGTGCTGGGTCCTTCGATCTCTCCATTTACCCTCTTCTTGCGGCTTCCATCTAGAATCCTTGGCATAGGGGCATCAATAGTGCCTTTACCACTCCGAGTCATGACTGACATGCAATGCCCTTCATTTTTAGAATTTTGAATTGTGTTGCTTGGTAAAGGCCCTTTTGGAGTTGGTTCATTTGCAAAGAAACTTGCCTAAATTGTTATTCTGATTGCTTAATCGCCACAAAGTGAAACTCTATTTTAGGTTAATACTCCAAATGTCCACTTTCATTCCCTTCAAGGTCTTATCTTGGTGATCAGCTCTCTTCAACAACTTTGTCAAACATCTTTTCAAGCCTTGAAGTGCTGGGAACGACATCACGATTGTGGGGTGGCACTTGAGGACCATTCTTATAACCATCTCTTCTACCCTATTTGACTTCCGCCACTCTCTCTCTCTCTTTTATAGTAACTACCTTGGTTATCTCTATAAGCACCATTATGGTTGTAGCACCAACCTTGATTCCCGATACCTTGCTTCCAATAGTCCGAGTTGGACCCTTGGGGGTTATTCCGAAAAACCGCCGCTTGGTTTCTCACGAAACACGCATCTTCATAAAAAAATGGATCTTCATATATGGGAGCCTTAGGAGGTTGGTAAGTGACTACTTGGAAACTTGCATGGTTTTGCTTTAAGACTAAGTCCATACTTGTGCAAAGTTGAGCAAGTTGTTCCGATCCATGATCTCTTCATTGGCCTTTACTTGCTCATTTTTGGTGATGACCGCATAAGAAGTCTTCATCGCATCTCGCTCTCTTTGACCTTATGCTCTATTGGTTTTAACGAGTTACTCTATCCTTGCGGCTATTAATGCAAAAGGTTCGTCAAGAAACATGCCTCCCATGATTGTGTCAACACAAGCTTGACTATTCTCGTCAAGTGCCCGATAGAAAATCTCAACCAAGGCATCATCAACAATCTTGTGATCAGGGACCATCCTTAAGCATTTGGTAAATCTCTCCCATGTGGTACTAATAGAGTCACCCGGCAATTTCTCAAAATTATTTATTTGATCTTTGAGCTTTAGCTTTTTTGATCTTGGGAAATATCTTTCTAGAAACACTCTCTGAAGTTCTGCCCAACTTGTTATTGTACCCAGAGAAAGCTCAGACAACCACACAGCTGCATTCCCAGTTAGTGACAATGGAAACACCCACAAAACAATGGCATCAAGAGAAAGATTTTGTGTCCCCATGACACTCTTGCAGACAAAAACCATATTATGGAGATGGCGGTGGGGATCCTCTAGAGGTAGCCCTATGAACAATCCACAGTTTTGGATCATTTGAAGAAACCCACTTGACACTGAGAACTTAGTGTCTTCCAGTAATGGAGGCAACACTATAGCACCAGTAACATCCATGGCTATAGGGTTCAAACTATATTGGTTCCAACCATAAGCATTCTTGTTGAAATCCCTAAGTTGTGGCCTATCATCCCTTGGGTGGATTTTCTTCTCTCCATACTTCATCATTCATATTCATTTCTTCCTCAACAACGATATCCTCATTCACTTGAGCCATTCTTCTAAAAAGTCATTGGATCTCCAAATTGATCGGAGCTAAGGGATTGCCTTGGCTCCTTGTGTTGGGCATACAACCTAGTAGACCCTGAAAGTAGAATCAAACAATGAAAACAAAAATAAAAGTAAAATACAATAGAATTTAGGAATTAACACTTGAACTAACTAATAATGAAATCAAGTCAAAACCTAGCCATATTCCCCGGCAATAGCGCCATAATTCTTGATAATGTTTATGCTCCAATAAGAAAGCGGTCGCTATCAGCAATTAACCTAACCGAAGACTAGGGTCGAATCTATAGGGAATACAGAGCTTGATAAGAATTCACTATCAATCATTTCGAGTACCTATAACAAAAGCATTTAAATGGGGAGATTGTGATTTAAGAACAAAAGTAAAATAAATACTATACTACTATGTGAGGAAACACTCATTTAAGGGACAACTTAGGAATTGTGTTCCCCATGGTTCGTGACTCGATTACCTTAGACAACATAACTACAATTGAAACTTTGCGTGCAAGATGATAACTTAGGTTCTTCTAGCCCTCTTGTGAAGGTGAAGATCGAATTTCAACATGGCGATTTGTCGGCAACCATGGTGTGACAACTAACCGTTACCTATTGTTCCAGTCAACCTTCCCTTGGTCAGGTTTGGTTGATTAGACGAGAACACATCAATCGAATTCTGTCATCTACTCCCCTTTTCCTATTCGTCACTACCTTGGTCGGTATCGTGATAGTAGGAAGGATTTGGTGTTGGCCACCACCAAACAACAATCATAATGAAGGGAAATAGACAATACATGCAAAACCCCAATCATAGAAATGCAACAAATCTAGGTCATCTCAAATCAACTACCCATGGTTCCTACAACCCCATGTTGTGGGTGCTTAGCTATTCATGGCTAAAGAAAAACTAATTAAAATGCAAATACAAGACATAATTGAGAATTTACCCAAAGCATTGAAGAGTGATACACCACAAGTTGCAAATCACAAGCTTGATAGATTGAGAATGAATACAAAGTAGGATTTGTAATCCCTAAAAGTGGGTTTTCCAAGAGAAAATGAAAATTTATCTTAAAACCCTAAACTATTCTAGAGAGAATATTCAAAGGTAATATTAAAATATGTCCAAGTCTGGTCTCTGGTATCTTCTAAAATAAATCCTAACATAAAGTATATATAGTAATTATAAATTTAACCCTAAAAATTAAATAGAAAAAATAGCAGAAAGTAGGTACATCTCACAGGTATGACTTGTAAGGTGACCTACGAGTCGTAATCGGGGTCTCGTATCAGGCACTTAACATTCTAGATTTGACTGTTATGACCCACTGGTATGATTCATTGCTTGAGCTATGACTCATATAGTTTTCTCGTAGTCTAGGCCTTTTTTTTTGTTCCAAAATTTTGGTTCTTTGTATTTTGCTACGATTCCACCTGTACAAGTCATAGTGAGACATATGACTCATAGCGTAACCTTGTAAGGCTGACCTCCACTTAGCATATTTCTGATTTTTGCTCTCTATTTTTTTACTACGAGATCACCCTACTACTCGTAGCTTAGGCTATGACTCATAGGTGAGCTCGTATGTTCTACAATTCAGCAAAATCTGTAATTTTTCTCCAAAATCATGCTAATTTATCTTTTCTGCAATAACAACATAAAAATACATAAAAACCATAAAAAATCGCATTAAGAACTCACGAAGTCCCTTTATTAGGCAACAAATGTGCTGCATTTTGACAGCACATCACCTCCTGATAAGGAGATTGACTTTGGCATTAATGTTTTTCCCGATTCCCAGCCTATCTCAATTCCACCTTATAGGATGGCTCTCTCTAAGTTGAAAGTGCAGTTGAGAGATTTGTAAGAGAAAGACTTTATCAGGCCGAGTGTTTCTCCTTGGGATGCTCCTTTCCTATTTTGCGAAAGAAAGATAGGTCTCTCAGAATGTGCATTGATTATAGGCAACCGAACAAGGTCACAGTAAAGAATAAATATCCTCTCCACATGATAGATAATCTGTTTGACCAACTTCAAGGTGTCTCTTGTTTCTCAAAGATAGACCTCAGATCTGACTACCATCAGTTGAGATTGTAGGAATGTGATATTCAAAAGATAGCCTTTTAGACTAAATATGGCCTTTATGGGTTCTTGGTCATATCCTTTGGGTTAAAGAATGCACCTGCAACTTTCATGGACTTGATAGATACCATGTTTAGACAATATCTTTATATGTTTGTGATCGTGTTCATCAAGGACATTTTGGTGTATTCGAGGATGAGGAGGAGCATGCCAATCACCTCAGAGTTATCCTTCAGACTCTTAAGGACCATGAGTTGTATGCAAAGTTGTCGAAATGTGAGTTCTGGCTTAGGTCAGTGGCTTTCCTATGCCATATTATTTTGGATTATAGTATTCGAGTAGATGTCTAAAAGATTAAAGCTGTTAAGAATTGCCCAGACCGACCTCTCCAACTGACATAAGAAGTTTCTTGGGGTTGGCAGGCTAGTACTGCAAATTTATCGAATCCACATCATTGACTAAATTAAGTCAGAAGAAGGTCAAGTGTCAATGGTCTGATGAATGTGAGAAGAACTTCCAAGAGTTGAAAACAAGACTGACTACTGCACCAGTTTTAACTTTGCCTGATGGGACAGGGGACTTTGTGATATATTGTGATACGCCAAGAGTTGGATTGGGTGTACTTAAGTGTGTCACCTATGAAGGGTGTCATGAGATTTGGAAAGAAGGCGAAATTAAGTCCTCGCTATATTGGCCCCAATCAGATTGTGAAAAGGATTGGGAAGGTTGCTTATAAGTTAGAGTTGCCTTCAAGCTTGACGTAATTCATCTAGTGTTCAACGTCTCGATGTTGAAAAAATGGTTGGGAGATCCTTCATTAGTGATCCCTATTAAGAGTATAGAGTAAAGGATAGCTTGACCTATGAAGAGATTCTAGTCCTAATCCTTGATCTTCAGGTTCGTACGCTGAGAACCAAAGAGATTGTCTCAATCAAGGTCCTGTGGAGAAATTAATTCATTGAGGAAGTCACATGGGAAGTTGAGGAAGAGATGAGAGCTAAATACCTAAATCTATTAGTGCCTAATGATGAGAATGTTGAAGGTAATGTCCTTACTCTTGACTTAAATTGATTTATCTATTCTTGGGTTGATGCATCTATTATTAAGTCTGAGTAGAGATTGTTATTAAGATTGATGAGGAGTCGAAAGTTTGATTGAGTATTAAGAGGAGTCTTGATTGTTACTCATGCTTTGATGTCTATCCTTACTCTTCATTCGAGGATGAATGATTCCAAGGTGGAGATGATATAACAACCAGTAAAATTATCAAAATACCCCTAGAAAAGAAATGTGCACATAACTCATCTTCCCAAACTCTGATGGCAAATCCCAGGCTAGAAATGCGATCAATATAAAAAATTGAGTGGTAAAATGGTCTTGGTTGATTTCTAGAGCAACCGAATTAAAATACAATTTTTCAATGCGAAAATGATTTTTAGAAAAAGTGCACGACAGGTGTGTGGTGCACGCCTTCCATGAAGTTACACTTAGACTTGGTCCTAATATTTTCTACGGGATTGGAATACTCAATCAGAGAATTTTCAGCGAAAGCCCCTGAAAGAGAGGTTTTGATGTAAAAATAATAATTTAAACCTAAACTGAGATCAACAATCATTGCCCGTATTACTAATTTAGTAAGAGAAGTAACTAGAATATTGTATTCCCCAAGAATTCCTAACGCAATATAACCTAACAATTGTAACATTTTCTAGTATGTAGCATGCAGAATAGGTAAGTTATGTTTATCTAATTCCTTGGGCTGGAAACTAGGTAAATTTCACCATGCAACTTGTACCATCTATAAATTTCGTATTACTAACCCTTACCTTTGTCCCAGTACAACTATTTGGTGGGCCATTCAGATTGATTAGACGAGTATGCTCAAATCGAATCTTGTTACTTTATTCCTTTCCTCATTCATTATCCCCTTGGTCTAGCAAGTAAGAATAAGGCGAGTTGTAACATTGTTCACAACTAAAAATCATTCAAAATGAAGAGATAAAATAATACATGCATGCACATTTTCTGAGGATTACAAATTATTTGGTTTTTATTTTGTTAGTTCTTCATGGTTCTCACAACCCTAGTTGTAGATTTAGCTACCTATATTTATTTTAGATGAAGAAATTATGATATGAATTTTCATAATTGAACACTTACAACGAAGAATTGAAGAACAAGAAATTCGAAAGTTTCACGTAAATCACAATATCTAACTTCCAATATGCGTACAAAAGTAGCCTCCTCAAAATCTCTAAGAACAAGCCAAAATAATGTAATAATATCAAGTCTACAGGTCTGTATGTCTAAAAATACCTAAAAACCTTATTTATAATAAAAGAAAACTAACTCCTTAACCAACTAGGAAAACTGGACTCCGGGCCTTCCACATGCTAAGTTACGGGTCGTGATTATGTTTACTGCTTGTGGAAGGGTCCCATACCTTATCTCTCTAAAATCTACCTGCAATGTAGAAACTGCTTTTCACAGGTCGTAGAATGACTTACCGACTGGAGGTGCCTTTTTCCTGTTAACTTTTAGCAACTAGTCAAATTCTCTGGTCCTCAAATCATGAACTGATCTGCGGGTCATGAGATAAACCACGACCCATCCTGGTAATCCATAGTTTTAACTTCAGCAAAATTAGCTCTCATTGGTTTAAAACTATGAACCTCACCTACGGCTTGTGGATTAGACTACAGACCGTAGATGGTCTCGTATATCACCAAAAAGATGCAACCTGTGCAAAAAATCTTGTAATCTATCAAAATCAACATAAAACACATTAAATCTGCTAACATCACATATAAAACATACAAAATTCTAGTTTAAAACATTAAAAGTGCCACATTTTGGCGGCACGTCATGGATAAGGTGTTAAATTATTAGATTGAATGTCACGTTCTGATACATTATTAGATCAAGTGTCATATTCTTAAACAGTATTAGTTCAGGTATCATATTTGAA
>JAOTQR010133597.1:0-21644 GCA_025774065.1 Solanum ossicruentum | reverse complement strand
TAGATCGTCAAGTTAAGAAGCTAAGGAATAAAGAAATAGCTTCAGTTAAAGTACTTTGGAGGAACCAACAAGCAGAAAAAGTAACATGGGAGGCTGAGGACGTGATGAAATCGAAATATCCTCACTTATTTGAAGCTAAAGAGGAAGTCCAACGTGCAGACTTGAGACACTAATAGGTACGTGTGATTGAATACTTAATGTGATGTCAAAAGATTGTGTAAGTGAAGGTTTAAACTTGGTTAAGATATCTAAGTGTGCTAACATTTGAGGATGAATGTTCTTAAGGGGGGAGGATGTAACACACCACACCTTGCAATACTAGCACAATGTAAATGAAACATGACATGATTTGGTCAAATTGATGCTAATTTTCAAAATTACTTGAATCTCGTGTTAATGGGCTATATGTGCGTCTAGCGCTTAAGAGGGTCAACTGTATACATGTTTTGTGTCGAATTGAGGAGATTACAGCCTAAAAATAAAGTGAGAGAAATGAGGTGCTTGTAGGACTTAGTAAGCAAGTAGGTGAGTCACCTACTTGCTTAGCTTAAATTTGTTAGTTAAACGGAGACGAGACACGACGTTGAATTTGCCCACGTTCGATTATGAATAAAGTCCGTGTTAAGGGTGTTACTTTGGCCCATGACTTAGCATCACAAATGGGATACATTTTCAGCCCAAAAATTATAACAAAAAGGGCCCAAGGACATCACAAAACACTTAACAAATTGGGCCAACCCAAGTGAAGAAGAAAGCTAAAGCTAGGCAGCCCAAGCCTATCAAATTGGTGACCCATTTAGGACCAAGTTCAAGGGCCAAGCTGCTGGATAAGAAGCTTACAAATATGTTTCTTAAGATGGTCAAAAATTCAAGAATAAGTCGGCCAAGCTAGGCCTTTAAAAAGGGATAAGAATAGCTCACAAATTCATTTCAACATAGACAAGAAAAAATCTGCTTTCTTGGTGTTTGTTTGCTCTAGTTTAAGGAGGTGAAAGACAAGCTTTACAACCTCACAAGGGTTCTTAAGGAGCCTCTAAACCTTTAAGACAAAGGTAAGTAATTATATTTATGTATTTAGTATAGTTTCATCATGAAAAATAAGAAATAGATACTAGTTACCCTTGTTGATATTGTTGGACAGATTCTGTGCAGAAAGTTGTTGCACCTTTTCCATTTTGTTTTGTTGATTTCTCTATGGTTTGTAAGTTGTATTATGAAGAGCACTTGGTGTTATAAACATGGTTTGAGTTATAAATATCACCCTAAGGTTGCTGCCCTGATTTTGGTTTCATTTAACCAGCATGTTTTATTGTGTATCTTAAGCGTTATGTTGATTGGAATTTGTGGGCTATTGTATATAAGGCTATTAGCCACGTCCTTAATGACTGATTCTCTACTGTTTGGGAACTGATTAAAGGTTGTTTGTATATGTAAATGTTGCTGGAATAGTTTGGTTAAAGTTGGAATAGGTTTGAGATTGTCGAGATCGAAATGTAGCGAAGAAAGGTAACGTTATGCTGTCTGTTTTTAGATTGAATGAAATTGTGATGTGTTGTGCTTTATGGGCTTTTGTAAGGCTTTTATGGCGTTCACACAGGCTGGTCATGATGTGTATGTGTGAATGTATGTTGGAAATTACGATTAGAGGCGAAAAAGTTAAAGGAATACACTTGGGTTTATAAACACCCGCTTGCAGCCCGTGTGTTGTTTTGTTATGTAATTGGGCTGCCAAGATGTGTCTATTGGCTGCTAATGCTAGTTTTATCCCTTAATATGTTGTAGATAAGTATTTTGAGGAAGGGAAGTTTATCTTGAGGTAGTAACAAGGTCCGACAACGAGGTATGTAAGGTTACTTGATTTCGTATCACTTGGCATAAAGGCATTTGCCACCTCTGACGCAACTATTGACCATGTCTCCATTCTGTTATATGTTCATATGATTCCATATATAGTCACCTTTAATTCTGCATACATGTTTGGGTATCAAGTTACATATGTTCCTATTTCACTATAAAGTTCATGAGTTGTTCCATTTCATTCGCATTTCATCATTTGTGTAATATACTCTTTTCATTGTCATATTGTCTTGTGTGATTATCCATATGTTACATGCTACATACCTAGTCCAATAGCTCCAATATTTTGACCACTAAAAGAATCATCTCAAAGGTAATTCAAGGATACAGTATACAGTTTTTGATAGGTGGTAGCCCGAGGGGTTGAGTATAACCTAGCCAGGGACGATCCTATCAACGAGGGATAGCCCGAGGGGTTGACTATAACCTAGCCAGGGACGAACCCGATACAATTTCACCACTGATCAGTTGGTCATTTGTTTTACAGTTGTGCACAGATTTTATAGTAAAGGTAAAGTAAAATAAAGAACATAAAGTACATGATCCCACAGTATAACTGAAGGTGGTCTCTTATGTTACACCAGTGTACAGTTTCATTTGAGTTGTTACTTGATATACAGTGTATCCTACCTTCCATACTCAGTACATTATTTCGTACTGACGTCCCTTTTAGGGGAGCTGCATTTCATGTTGCAGGTACAGGTGCTAGTAGATCTCCTCAGTAGGAGTACAGGATATTCAGCTGCTGTCACCAAGCTCTAGGTTGCTTCGGGGCTTTGTACATGTCTAGAGATCACATGCTTTTATTCCACAGTTTGTTGAGGCGGGGCCTATCCTGACCGTTATCAGATGTTTTCTTTATTTAGAGGCTTTGTAGACCATGTAAAGCAAAGTAAAGTCATGTCTCGTACTATAGACACTAGAGCCCCAATGGCCTAGTCATATGCATTTCCTTTTGGCTTGTTATAATTGTTTATATTCTTAAAGTCATGTCAAACGTAGAAACTCCTTATAGTATGTATAGAAAACGCATAGATACAAGTTGGTTCTCCCGAGCCTTATCGGCAACGTGTGCGAGTCCACCCTAACAGGACTTTGGGGCGTGAAATTGCCTTGCAGCCTCCTACCCATGGATGTGGCGCTCTTCACACCCATGAATAAGACTCTACTTGACATGGCATGTTGGAATCCGAGGATAATTTGTAAACCTAGTGCTCTAATACCATCTTTGTCACGACCCGGACCTGGGGTCTAGAAGTGACAAGGCGAATAGGAATCGAAAGGGCCCAAACAAGCCTCAAGTATCCAAATTCACATCATCGGTTCAGAAGCATATTCAAAATTAAATGCATAGTTTGAAAGGACGGGAAAGTAGGACTCTCGCTATTAGGTTATCTTAGGAAAGGGGATTAGCATGGATTCACATAGCATATAGCACATAATGACTAAGGGACGGGTAAGTATGACTCACACTATGGGGGCAATTTGGGACTCACGATCTTCCACACTTCCACATCAAACATACATATGTAGCATAATTCCCATAATCAAACCATAATATCCAAAACCAAAAGATAACCATGATCAAGGTTCAAATACGACATATAACACATAGATCTGACGAGAATCTACAAGATGTCCAACGCTTTTAGTCATGAGATAAGATGGGAGCCAAGACATATTTCGGGCTCATCCTCAAAGTATAAATAACATAAACAAAAGAAACTTAAGGTAGAGGAGTAGTGGATTGTCCTTGGAGGATAGGATTCACCACAATAAATGTCTCAAAATTCGAACTAGCCATCGAACGGTGGATAAAAGTAATCTCCGATGATCCTTACATTGTGAGATCATGGTTGTAAAAGTATACGTTAGTACGTTTGAATGTACTAAGTATGTGGGGTGAAATGCAAATAACTTACCAAAACCTGCATATGATGTTAGATGACAAGGGCACATAATATAGGAAGAGATATGTATAGCAAGGAATGTAGTATAACAAGATGATATAAAATTCATGATGCATGAAATACAAATAATGCTCATACATATAGTGGAGATGTGACCTTAACGGACATGAGTAAGACCAAGCGAGCTATTACTTGAAATCCCAATAAAATCCTCTCATCAATAAAGAGATGGTCTACTTGCCAATGATAAACCATACTTCACCTTACGGGAACAACTCCCATTTCACATGAAGTAACCTTCCTTATGGGAACAACTCCCATTACGGATAGGATTTTCACATATAGTATATCAAGTCATAACATATCATGTCTTCTCCTTACGGGAACAACTCCCATTTCAAAGGTATCTTTCCTTATAGGAACTACTCCTATTTTGAAATGGAAAACCTATGCTAGGCACATAGTTCAAAAAAAGAGAGCAAATCCTCCATCCAACGATGCAAAGTCTTCATCCCACAAGAACACACATATATATATATATAGATGCTTTCAAGAGAAGTCATTTCCAAAACTATTTCACTGCATTCTTAGGCTTAAAGGCCAAAACATAATTTATAATTCATCATACTCAGGCTCAAATGCCAAATCACAGTCCATAATCATAATACTCATACATAGGAATAGCCCATTCATATACAAGATGGTGCAAGCACCAAAGATGCTCAAAGAGTCATAATCAATAGACATACATGTGATCACAATATCATCATAACCAATATCTTATTGAAATCATATCATAGAACATAACTGGGCTTAACCCATAACATAATTTCCATAAATTCTCATGAACATGAATGTATATGCTATGAATGATGTAAGAATGGCATGGGTAATTGAGATTCGATCTAAAACCATCAATATAATAAGAAATTCATAATAAAAATATAGTTAAATCAATATTTGAAATCATAATATAATCACCCATACTTAGATTCATAACCATTAAGGACCATGCATATTCAAAATGTTCATAATAACAATGTATTTCAATATTTCAAAGCTTACTTCATCTTTAAATCCATAGATAAATACAACCCATTCATTTTTAGAATTTAAGAAATTAAAATATTTTAAAACCTCAAATTAATGTAAGAAAAATTCATGTATATTTCTTGAAAATAGCTTGAGTCTTCTTGATTGGAAGTAACCAAGGATCAAAATTCACATACCTTCACAAGATGAAGTGCACCCAAGAGAAGAATTGAATGTGTCTTGATTCCCAAGTTGAAAATCTTCAAGAATCCTTGAGAGGAATTGAAAGAGTCTTTTGAATGAGAAAGAATGAGTGTGAATAATTTGAATATGGATTTTAGGACTTTCGAATGTCATTATATAGCATAGGAGATCCCAAAAGACAAATAGAAATAACTGAATCTACAGAAACCCCATTAATGAAATGGAGAGAAAAATAACAAACTGTCACCTCACTTGAGGCCTCACAGCCCGTGTGGAGCTCCATGGTTTGTGTCAAGTGCTCGTGAGACTACACTTAGGCAAAAATCTGGAAATTGGAACTTGGCTCAGTACTTAGAAAAATTTTCACTCCGAAATCCTCAAGGAGGACCTCACAGCCTGTACCACACCACACGGTTCGTGTGGCTGGTTGTGGCACATTATTTGGCTAAAAAGTGGCCGTTTCAAGACCAAGGCCATTCCCATGGTTCGAGGGAAATGGTGGCAACACAGCACAAGAGAGCTTTACGAAAATGGTCATAACTTCTTCATTCGAACTCTAAATGAGGTGAAACCAAGTGCGTCAGAAAGATAATTCAAAGAACTTTAATTTTATAGCTCATAGGACACCCAATTTGGTTTGACCTAAGAGATATGACCCTTTAAAGTTGACCTTCTATCGGTACTTGTGAAAAACTTAGCCGATGGAAATTCTTTGAACTTGGCTTGACGTAATAGGCCCACGATGGACTAAAACAACATCAATAAGCTTGAATTGGAGGCTTAAAAGTGAACTTTGATTGATCTTGGAGGTTCCACGGGAATCCACCGATTAGAGTTCGAAAAGAGGACAAACATTTGAGCTCGTGAATGAGAAGCTAAGTGTTTAGAATAAGAACAAATAGTAATGAAGGAGTTTAGACTCATTTGGGGGTCCCATATACGGGGTCACACAGCCCATGGAGGATTACATAAGGTGTCACCTTGGTCCAAAACTTTCCAGAACCAAATTCCTAGCATCATAAAAGCTATACAAAAATCTTACATAGTTACCCTAAAGGGAAGGGGTTAAGCATCTTTTAGGATTTGTTAAAAACAACTAATTAGTCAAACTTATGTTAATATAAAAAGATTAAAAGAAATATATATATTTGAAAAGTATAGGAAAATGTTAATATCTATTATGACTGTCATGCCTCGGGAGGGTATCCTTGGCGTTACCGGCACTTGAAAAACCATTATTGATCCCACAAAAGGAACACCTGGCGTCATTGTCACATCATACTCAATAGTGGAAGAATACTCAAATAAAAGTCATGAAATAGACCAACTGACTAAATTCTCTCATAAACAAATGTTTCTAATGAACAAAGTCAGAAAAAATAAATCACCGTCAACAGCATCTACTCAATTCGTATAAAGCCTCTATCTCTAAGCTAGATGGTGCCAATGACAGGATGGCTACCTCAAATCAAAATAAAAGTGCTAAACTCAAAGCAAGAAAGATAAGTAGGGTATCCTCCGAATGTAGGAGAGGACTCACTAATCAACTGAATATGATAAGATCCTTAATAAAGCGCCTGTTGATGACCTCTAATACCTATCTCTGCATCATAAAATGATGCAGTTTAAATGGATGTTAGTACATTGAATATACTAGTATGTAAAAGAGTTGGAAAGGAAAGAACATAATCAAAGATACTCACATCAAGTAACTCAACTCAACTCAGTAAATCAGCACATTTAAAAATAAAGTCATGCTTTGGAAGCAAACTCAATAATATGCAATTCACGCCAAATCATTCAATTTATATGGTAAAACAGTTCTCCTAAAAGAAACTCTAGCATGCAACTCATGTCAAATCAGTTATGCAAAATTAGGGAGTCTCTCTAACCAACAATACTCACACCACCATAGTTGGTGATTCATAACAAAAAGAGATGTTGTTCTCGCGCCCATTACTTGCCAAGACGCTCAACTCTGCGTTTGGATCCTCAATCCTTGTTTATCTTTTTAGGACAAGAGTTGCCAGAGTTAACTACACGACTATCCTATGCGGGCAACTTAGTTATTAGGTGTTCCCCTATTACGTAACTCGGTGCTCAATACTACTCCCAAAATATTCTCTTTAGAAGCCTCGTTTAAACTCATCTCAATCGTTTAAACTCAAAGCTCAATTTCATCAAAACTTATTAAAACATGCCTCATCTCATCACGACCCTTCCTCGACTCAATATTTATTCTCAAAATTCATGTTCATACAAACTCAATAAAGTATGTTCAGAAATCATCTTTGTTAAACATACAAAGCGATCATAAATCTCAATTTATAATAATGCATAAAAAAAATATAGTGCTCAATTAGAATTCATGTAAATGAAGACATAACATGCATCCAATCAAGTACCCAACTCATGAAGATCATTAACACACTTTCATGTACAAGAAACTCAATAGGACAATAGACAACTCAAGAATTCAATTCAAGAATTAGGGTAAAACTCTACTTGAACACAATTACAAGAAATCAACATATGGGGTGCATAAATAAACTCAATCCAATACTATAAGTATCCTTTACATATGTGGGATAAGGAATGGAAAATCAAACGACGATGATTAGCTTTGAATTTCTTGAACCCTGGCCTCCTCTTTTCTCTTTAGCCCTAGTTCTGAAGACGAATTAGCGTAAATGATTGAAAATTCACGCTTAGGAATTAATATAGGGTTGAAAATGGCCTCAAAATGATAGGGTTTTAGACTAAGATGGGTGGGTAAAAGACAAGAATGCCCTACCTTTTGAACGTGATTGTCAAGTACCATGATGGGGCAAGTTCGTAACATGAAATTGTCTCACTTTAGTTTTTTTTTGACAGAAAATATAAAACATTCATAAACTGTTTTTTTATAAAATAACACATAAATTGCATTTGTCAAATACATTTAATATGTAATTTTATGTAAATCATTTTTTGATCGATTTTCTAATCCTATAGAAAATATTGGAACCTTAGTTAAATGCAAATCTGCGACAAGTCAGCGATGCAGACATACCGCACACTTTTTTGGAATTACATGTTTGCTCCAAAAGATTATCTCTTGATCTGATTGCTCTAAAAATCAATCAAGATCATTTTTCCACACAATGTTTCGTGTTGATCACAATTTCGGCCTTAGATTTGCCCAAAAAGTTTGGAAAGATGCATTATGCAAGTGTCTCTCCTCTAGGGGTATTTTGATAATTTTATCTGGGGTAACATTATCTCCCTCTTAGGATCATTCATCCTCGAATGATGAGTATGCTAGGAGATTTCTCAAGTCATATATACAGTCACAGACTCAAATACTCCAACTCAAGAGTGAACACCGACTCAAGGATAGAAAACTTAATTCATTAGCGGACATCTTTTCTGAAGCTTATAACTCCCATCAAGGCCTAAGTCTCACTGCACACTCTGAACATAGTCAATCTTAACTCAAAGACACCATGAGCTACATTGTAAATAAATCATACTCCTATAATCTATCATACTCCTATAATCTATCTCGTAAGATTCTCGTTCTATTCCTTTTGACATTCTTCACTATTAGACACGAATGAAACATCGAAACTCAAACAACTTGAATCATTCAAACACCTCAACAATTAGTTCTTCAAACTTAAGAAAGAAGTCATCAACTCTAATCGAGAATGGGATCATAAATATATATAAGACTCCATAGATAACTCTCAATCTTAGCAACTCATCTAAACTTCGCTCCTCTTCATGGCAATGCATCCATCAATTATAGCTTATAGCTCCTCTTCAAATTTCTGCCTAACCACATCCTCTTATTCTATTTTTAAGTCTAATTCTGAGCCCCAAAGTGTTATTCCTAAGATGATCATATTCCTACAAAGCTACCCCCCTCAAACTTAAGATCTATACCTCCACATGGTTTTCATTTAGCGAATACTACTTCTTCTCACTATTCTAATACACTTACCCGAGACACTCATTCAAAAGTCAGACACACCGATGAACTCTTGCCTAGAGACACTTTAACCTACTTTTACCTATTTATCATACATCATAAGGTCTCATCTCTCTCTTCCTCTACATCTATAAACTTGATGAAAGAAAGAAATCATAATAAGAACATCCACCCTTACTCCTCAGCAATAACTCATCTAATACTTTCATTAATATCACTTTCAAGATTGGAAGGAAGGATCATTGGAAGGGCTTAAAGCAAAAGATCATAAGCACGATACATTTGAGGAATTTGAACTGAGAGCATTTATAATATGAGACAATCTTATCAGCCTTTTAGGACCTATCATGAGCTTATGGAATCGAACATGTTGTGAAACTCAAGTCATATCTCGTATTACATAAGATTAGGAACTCTGAGACACTGTAAGATAAAATTACAATTGTCACTACTTGCTTTATAACTCAACATGAACATGCATCGACATTGAGTGCATGGGTCTAGGCCATAGGTATGGTGCTCAAACATAAGATAAAAATAAGGTATCGACGTAACTGAGTTGTAAGGAATAAAAGAGATAGAAAAGTATCAATGCCTCATTCTGATCAATTCATCACTATTGAAAGCTCAAGACTCACTTTAGTTTATTAACTCCTCATCTCCCCCTTAACTAAAAGGTCCACTCACTAAATCTGTGAACCAATTCTCTTTACTAAGTTATACGTATAGCGCTCCACATGGTTAAGGTATTACTATCCACCAGAACGTCATAAATTCTCCAATTATATTATATTCAAAGATATAAAGCCACTACTAAGACTTTCTTCTGAGAAACATTCTTAGCTTCCTTTTGTCTCTATGGGCATCTTTCTACACTTGCTACTTTTATTAGCATACATAATCACTTTTTACAACTCTTATAATCTAACCACTTGGTTTAGCCTGCTAACATTCGACTTTTAAGCTCCCATATATTTGACTAGGGAAGTCTTGGATTACAAGGTAAAACTCATTGTCATTTATACACAAATTGTAATTATTAAGGATCTTAGGGAATGCTTACACCAGCTCACTCTACATTAACAACTCAAATATACTATCTAGGTTTTCATAGAAAGTCATAACTGACATGCCCCGTTAGGTTATCTAAGACGTTGCCGACACTCATATACTATTGCTAGTCCCCAAGTGAATCACTTGGCCTCATCATATTCATTCAATCAATAATTATCACATTAGCGGAAGACTAAAGATAAATAAAGGTGGAAAATCTCAATTAAAGGTAATCAAAATAAATCAATCAGACTTGTATGAAATGCACTAGTCCAATAATATCCAAGTCATTAATCCCAAATCTAGTCTATGACACCTCTATCTAAGCCATCTAGATGGTTCTATGATAGACTCATGGCAAACTCAAAATAAAAATAAACAAGTTTAAAAGTCCAACCCTAAAACTAGATGAAATAGTATGCATCCCTCGAACTCGAGGAGGACTCACCAATCAGCTAGAATAAGAGAAAGATCTTTGATGGAGTACTTGTGACAACCTTAGGTACTTATCTCTGCATCATGAAAAGATGCAGGCCCAAATAGATGTCAATGTGTTCACGCTCCAATAAGGAAGCGGTTGTTGTCAGCAATTAACCTAATTGGAGGTTAGGGTTGAATCCACAGGGAATATAGGGCTTCACTACAAGACTTCACTACCAATCATTTCAAGTATTCATAACTATAATCTCTAAATGGGGGGTTTTTGTGATTCAAAAACAAAATAAAATAAATGCTAAACTATAACACTAGGAAACACTCCGTTTTAGGGAAAACTTAGGGATCATGTTCCCCATGGTTTGTTAACTTGATTTCCCTAGATAACATGGATACAATTGGAGATTCGCATGGATGATGGTAACTTAGGTTCTTCCAGTCCTCTTGTGAGGGTGAAGGTTGAATTTCACCATAGCGCTTGGTCAGCCACCATGGCATGCCAACTAACCATTACAAATTGTCCTAGTCAACCTCTCTCGAATCCTGTCATCTACTTTCCTTTTCCCATTCGTCACTACCTTAGTCGGCCTCGTGATAGTAGGTGGGTTTTGGTGTTGGCCACCACCAAACAACAATCAATATGAAGAGAAGTAGATAATACATGCAAAACTCCAATCATAGAATGCAATAAACCTAGGTTATTTCAGATCAACTACCCATGGTTCCTATAACCCCAAGTTGTGGGTGCTTAGCTTTGGAGAAGATGCCTAGGTATGCCAAGTATATGAAGGATTTAGTGATCAAGAAATGCACTTTGAGCCAAGAGTTCTCATAAGAACTCCAATATGTAGTGCAATTATGACCAAATGCCTTGTTCAAAAATGAGAGGACCTCAATGCATTCACCATTCTTTGTACTATTGGTGACGTTGAGTTCACAAGAGCATTATGTGACTTAGGAGCTAGCAATAATCTAATGCCTCTTGTTGTATTCAAAAAGCTTGGCCTTGGCACTCCCACACCAAAAAGAATGAGGTTGCTCATGGCAGATCGAGCCATTGAAAGGCCAGAAGGAATCCTTTTGGATGTGCTTGTTAAATTGATAAATTCATCTTTCTCGCGGATTTTATGATCCTTGACTTCGAAGTTGATTTTGAGGTGCCTATCATCTTGGGGAGACCATTTTTGGCCACTGGGAGAGCCTTAGTAGATATGATTTGGGTCAACTTCGATTTAGGATCAATGATATAGAGGTCGTGTTCAATATTTACCAATCCATGAAACACTCGGATGAGTTCAAGAATGAGGTGTGGACCCTTGATGATAGTTAATGAAGGACGATGAGAAAGTCAAGCCACGACGTTAAGCAAGGCGCTTATTAGGAGGCAACCCAAGCATTTTTGATAATTGTTGGTTTGTTTTAAGTGTTTTTGGCTGGTGAGATTCTTATGTAGAAGGTGTGAGTTTGTTTTTAGTTGAAAGACATTGATGCAGTTGGAATATTTGGAAATTATTATGTTTTGCGATTTGGTTTGCATATGAGAATTGATGAGCTGAAGATATGCAAAAATGACACTTGGAGCAGCTTCTACGAGCAGCCATACGAGTCGTAGTCCTTACTACGACTTATAGTCATACCTCTTAGAGGGAAACAGTAAGTATCAGAAGTTGGCACATATACTATGAGCTAACCTTACGATTCATAAGTTTCCCTATGAGTCATAAGCGGGGTTCGTAGGGCCCAGGTTTGATTCATAAATTTTTGCAAATGTTGGGTCTATTACGAGACTGGAACCTATGAGTCGTAGTACAGCCAAGGAAGTAGTTGGGGTCTCATAGCTCCGATAAACGACTATTTAACTAATGACACAATTTTCATATAAAAGGGGTCAAAATTACATTTGACCCCTAATTTTATTTCTAAACCCTTAGACCGGTCACTTTTCCCCAAACCCACTCCGTAATTCTCTTTTCTGACCAAAATCTTGGCTACCCACGTAATTTTTCGGCAAGGATTCTGGCGAGGTCACCATTTCCTAAGGTTTGGCGTGATTTTGTTTCTCTTTGCTTTGGTTAAGTTCTCTGGCCAATCGGTAAGCCTCTTGGCTACATTTAACACTCTATTGTGGCGAGATTATTCCTCAAATGAGTGTATGCTTAGTTTAACCATGCATAATCATGCCCATGTGGTGATTTTTAATTTACACATGAAACCTAGGGCTTGTGTGCTTCGAAAAGTTTTGATTATTATACAAACCTTATTTGGAATTCTTGAGTGGGTGGTTGGAAATATGAGAACTTTTGGTTCAAAGAATGTAGTGCTTTGTTATTGCCCTACCATTGTTTGAAGTGTCATTGAAACTAGAATTAGGAGGTGTGGGTGTTTTTTGTATACCATAGCATGTTGGACTTGATTGAAAGTGTTTGAACTATTCTTGTATTTGCATAGCATAGTTTGTTCATTAAAAGTGCTAGTTTGGGTTTTGAAAGTACACTTGGTCTTGTTTGGTGTGATTTGGAATTGCCTGAAATTCTGAGGAATGATGTGTGTTCTAACTCTCTGGGTTCATAATGAGATCATTATATGTCAAATCAAGTGTATTGCTTTTATAAGTGCCTAGTCGTGCATTGTGATTGTGTTGCTTATGTTTGTCGTGCGAAAATGATAGGTACCACTGGTGCCTTCTGTTTTTAGCAACGAGGCACTCCGATGACTCGTATGTTCTCCTACGAGTCGTAGTAGTCCCTCATAGCAAGCATCAGTCACCTGTGGTTTCTTCATGTTTCTCAATATGACTCATAATACCAGTTATGACTCGTCATAAGGGTCTCGTAATTCTGACTAAGTTCTTAAAAATGTCTCTGAAATTAGGTACGACGCCAGACTACGACTCGTAGGCTCCCCTACGAGCCATAACTTCCCCTCATATCTGAGGCCAAATTGCATTTTTGTATCTAGTCTTGTTATTACTAGGCCAGTGTATGACTCATGAGACACCCTACGAGTTGTAACTGTACTCGTATCTGCAAACCTACAATTACATCAGAGATCTTTCTCTTATTTTGTTTGGTTTCTATGCTTAAGTGTTTGTGTTTCTTATTCCTTGTTATGTGATTTATTGGATCAAACATCTTGAAACTTATGTGTTATGTCGTTGGTTTGCAGATATAATGCCTCCTAATGACAAACGTGCAATTCAAACTTTCCAACAGAGGTTGGTTGATGAATCCTCCGAGACTAAGCATTCGGAGGGCTATGTGGAAGTCTAAAGAGTCAGGATATACCCTAAGGCTAATGTGCCTCAAACTCGAGGCTACACTGCTATGGCCCTGGTAGAAGTTAAGAGTCCTTCCCATTCTGAGGAGGAGGGTAACACTGATGGATCCGAGAGCAGCTCACCACAAATGACCCCTATACATACTGAGACAGATTCTGAGGAGGGATCACAGGCTCAGCATGAGGAGGTTCAGTAATAACCCCCACCTGACCACTGATGGTGTGTCCCAAGTGTGAAGGAGATATATAACTAGGGACTAGAGCCCAAGGGTCAGAGAAAATCGGTGGTACGGCAGTTTCATGAAAAGTCTAGACTAAATGACTTGGGGTCGGATAAAGTGCCAGGCTTGGATGAAGAGTTGGACAGACACGGGCTATGATAGATTGCTCAATAGTTGGGAAATTATACCCCTTTCATAGTCTGTGAGTTTTATGTAGCGTATCTTGCTATACTCCACCGAGGGTTACCAGAGAATAAGAAGCCAATCGAGCAGTCGAGGTTACGGGTTGTGCTAGTCTGGGGTAGGAGAGTTCCTATTTTTGAGGAGACTATCAAACAGGTCTAGTTTGGGCCCACTTACAGAGTGCCTCAGTCTACCATAGAATATAATGGACATATTAATAAGATGAGGAGCATGGTGACTGGGAAGAACATCGGTGCCAGGACAGAGCTTCTACAATGGATTTCTAGCCAGATTTGTAAAGTGGTCTTTGAGCCGACGTGGGTTACAAACCACACAGATCCTATTGTGAAGGCTCACTCTCTTTTCATGCCAAGTTTTGGTAGTCCATCATCCATTGGTGTATCCGGCCCACTTTCACAGATAATGTGATCACCTTGGAGTGGGTTGTGTCATTAGCCAGCAACTTAGCTGGTTATGATATAGATTGGGCTCGGATCATCTAGGAGCAGATCCACAAGGAAGCCATCCATACGAACACCTCACTGCCATTTCCTATTTTGATTCATCATTTATGCAATACAGCGGGTGTTCCTATTGACCCCCATCAGGACCAGTACATAGAGGCTACATGCACCATGGATCCTAGCCTGATAAAGGCTGACGAGAACCCGGTGGCTTACCACGAGTAGCCCCTCTTATTCCCGAGCTATTCCCAATAGAGATTCTGACTCAGACTGCACCTCTAGATACTATCGACACTACTCCAGCTGCTACAGAGACTAAACCAGCTGTAGATATTGAGTCCACACCATCCTCCAATACTCCAGCATCAGCAACAGCTACATTACAGGTTGATTTTCTTATTTTTGCTATTACTTTTCAGGCATTATTACGCAGGGTGGCTATGGTGGAGTCCAGACTTCAGGCTCTATCTGTACGGGTCAGACCTTGGGTTGACCAGACCGTATGGGTCCTGGAGGAAAGGATGAAGGCATTCGTCTATGATTTGATAGATAAGAGATTTAGAGTGGTGGATGCCGAGTAGATGCTTTCAAGGAGAGACTCCAGTGCAGACTTGAGGACGCCAGGAATGCTGACATGAGTATGGTGACTAAGGAGTTGGAAAAGTTTAAGGCTGACCAATTACAGATATCAGCAGCCCCAGTTGCAGTCCTAGAAGTAGTACTGGCTAGTGATGAGGCATTCGACTGGCTAGCCGACCATTCAAATGTCCGTGGGAAGATGCCCCTTAAGCATGATAATGATCCAGATCTAGCTCAGAAGAGGTTGAGATTGGAGGAGGAGCCCACCCGTGGAGGTGGTGTAGGAGGAGAGATCGGACAAAACATACACCATATGGAGAGGGTAGCTCAGGTACTGCTTTCGAGGAGATGGAACCCCAGGACGCCACAGACCAGGCAAAGATAGCTGCTTGAAGCATCATGATGTTTGAATTCTTGAGACCCCAGTTTTTCTTTAATTATTTTGGATACTTTGTTCTATTTTTAGACAATCCTTTTGTTGTGTTGGGTTTTGGATATGTTTTTAAATATTTTTATGATTAGATGTTGTTTGATTTGTAATATATATATATATATATATATATATATATATATATATATTCCTATGTTATTGTGATTATTTTCATTCCTGTCTTTACTTTGAGGACAAAGTATCCTATTTTGGTAGGGTGTGAGAAGTTATGGATTAAGGTGAAGTCTGAGTAGCCTCAAGTTCATAACTTCCCCTATTTTTGATCCCAAGGTTTTCTTTCCGTGATTCTTTTTCCTTGTGGATGTTTACTTTTCTATTGAACTGATATGTTTAGGTACTGTAGATAATGTGTAAGTTCATAATAGTGTTATCTGTTGGCATATACATAGTCTTTAGATGCTTTTTTAAGTTTTGATGAAAAATTATGTATCCTCAAAATTTTTGAGATTGTGATTATTGATGCATTCATACATTTTGGGTATCTGGCAATATTTTTTCTGATAATGTGAAGGTAAGCTGAGGCATAAAGCATGACCTGTGACTCTATACTTGATTGTGGGTGCAATGTCATGTGTGTTGTGAGCTTATTTTGCCACATTCATGCATCTTGAAACAGGAGTGAGTGAATCCTTAGTTCAAAGAATAAAGGCCTAAGATCCTTTCCATGTCATGGAAAGTGCAAGAATTGAGTTTAGAAATAAGGCACAACTGAAAATAAAAAGCACTCGAGAAAAAGTTTGAAACAGGAGAATAAGGGTGGATTTATTGAAAAGGGTTGGATTATGAAAGCCAAAAGTGTTGGTAAACATGGTTCAAGGATAGCTTTTTGTCACTACTTGCCTAAAATGCCATACCAAAGCCCCCTGAACCTATGTTACAAGTCCATAAGTTCTAAAATGATCCATATCCACTTTATCATCAAGCCAGAAGATGAGTACAGAGGCAAGCCTTTGGTGTTAGTCAGTATGTATGAATTTCAATTGTGACAGTGAGAATGCTTCCTCAGTGGTTGAATTCTAAATGCTTTTCCAGTGATTATAAGGGACTTCTTTCTGTGAGCACATTTGCACTACTTGATTAGCATATGGTTACACCAGTGATTGTGGGTGGTTGATGTTCCATAACCTATCATAGTTGGGTTACCAGACTCGTCATCACATTTTGGTATGCTCAGTAACTTCGCAATCTAATTTTGAAAATGATAGTTGGGTACTTGGATCAGAGTGAATGATGTATATTCCATCGGTATAACTATTATGTGTTTCTCCTTGTCTACGTAGATTGAGTCGTCACTTGAGGACAAGCAACAATTCTAACATGAGGGTGTTGATGTGCTATCAAACTACAACACATTTAATGCTCAAAACAAGGGATTTTATGAGTTCTTACTGTGATTTTTATGGTTTTTATGTGTTTTTTGTGTTGTTCTTGTAGAAAAGTTAGATTGACATGATTTTGAGGAAAAGTTGCAGATTTTGCTGAGTCATAAGACATACGATCTCACCTACGAATCATAGACCAATCTTCGAGTCATAGGGTGTGTCTAGCAAGAAACAAAGACCAAAAATCAGAAATTTGTTAAGTGGAGGTCACCCCTATGAGGCCATCCTACGAGTCATAAGTCTCATTATGACTCATATAAGTGGACTCGTAGCAGGAATCAGAGAGCCAAAATGTTGGACCAAAAACTGAAGGCCCAGACTATAGGAGAAGCATATGAGTCGTAACCCAAGCAATGACTCATACCAGTGAGTCATACTAGTTGAGTCCAAGATGCCAAGAACCTGATACGAGACCCTGACTATGACTCGTAGGTCACCCTATGAGTCATACTTGCGAGATGTACCAGCTACTAGCCATCTTTTCTGTTTTATTTTTAGGGTTTGTATGTAAACATTATAAATACATTAAGTTAGGGTTTTATTACGGAATTCCAGATTTTAGAACATAAAATTTACTTTTGAATATTCTCTCAAGAATCTTTGAGGGTTTTAACTTAGTTTATCATTTCCTCTTGGAAAATCCAAATTTAGGGATTGTAAACCTTGTTTTATGCTTATTATCAATCTATCAAGCTTTGATTTGCAACTTGTGGTGGCTACAATCTTTCTTGTTCTTGGTAAAACTCTCAACTATGTCTTATATTTGCATTTATGTTTGGTTTTCCTTAGCCATAAGTAGTTAGCATATTTCTGATTTTTGGTCTCTATTTCTTGCTACGACACACCCTATGACTCATAGCTTGGGCTACGACTAGTAGGTGAGCTCGAATGTCCTATGACTCAGCAAAATTGCAACTTTTCTTCAAAATCATATCAACCTAACTTTTCTACAAGAACAACACAAAAACACATAAAACCATAAAAAATCACATTAAGAACTCATAAAATCCCTTGTTTTGGGCATCAAATGTGTTATATTTTGACAGCACATTACAGTGCGTGGAATGTATGAGTATGTAAAATAGCTAAGTTAAATAGTTATGTATAGAATAACAATAACTCAAAAATGCTCATTCATGATGTCAAATGTCTATCTAAAGCAAGAACAAAGAGTAGACAATGACCAATCAATACAATCAAAGTAAATCGGATAAAATCAAGTTAGAGTACTCTCAGTATGGAACCTATCTCAGAGTTTCTTATCCGACAATAATCACTTATGATCCAGTGATTGTACAATATTATCATTGATGTTGACATAACCGTTCAGTACTTGCCAGGATAAATAATAAATCGATCCATAGTGGATCCAAATCAACCAAGTCCTTTATTATTTCAGGGACCTATCATGAGGAACATCCGACTTAACGATTTTAATCCTCTCCTACATGTGGAGATGTAGTTGTTGAGTTTGAATTATACTTACTCTTACGCAATTTGATGCTTGATACTTCTCCCAAGACTCAATGCTCATAAGACAATCACTCTCAATCAACTAGTCTCATTGGATGTTTGTCATCTCAGTTCATCACATTAGCTATCCACTCTTTGGTTACATTGTTTTAGGTTCAACTCTTGACTCATAGAGACTCTATCATGCATCATTCTAACTCATAATATTCAGGAGAATAACAGTAGAGTTAAAGCATTAGGAATTCCATTGGCTCTTTAGGCTCAAATTATACCCATGCATACTCATTTAAATGAAATATGTAAAAAAAATAATAATCATGCTAGGGTTCATGTACAATAGCAAAATTAATTAACTCATAAAAATAGTAATTCATGCAAGATCATATAGGAATATATTAGGATTTTAGATAAACCTTCAAGAAACATTCATGGGAGACTCAATCTACTCACAACTCTATCAATTTGGATTATGGGACACATGAAAGAACATAATCTATATTTTTGTTAGTCTTATATACCTGGTGATTTTGAGTCTTGGAACAGCTTGGGGAATTCACAAGATTACCTTCAAACCCTAGCCTTTTTCTCCCTTGAAACTCTACTGTAAGTTAGAAATGATATTTCAACGTAAAAATGTCGGACTAACATGTTTAGGGATTTATTTAGGTGTAAAAAGTCAGGTTTAGGTTCTAAAACAGTGGGAAAATACCAAATCACCTTTCTTAAAAAACTTTCAAAGTCGTCTACGTGCCCATCTATGGCTCATAGAAACTTCCCCGGCCCTATGGACCCTTTCGTACACTTTTGGATAAATTTTGGGGTTTCTGGATCAATTCCACAAGTCCAATCTATGCTCTTTAGAAGTTTCTACGACTCATAGATTGGTCCATAAAATTTGGGACCAAAAACATAGATTTTTAATACTTTTTCCACGAGTTAGCAGATGGAACATATATTTTTCACGGCCCATATTAGG
This sequence comes from Solanum ossicruentum, assembly GCA_025774065.1. Classification (NCBI taxonomy): domain Eukaryota; kingdom Viridiplantae; phylum Streptophyta; class Magnoliopsida; order Solanales; family Solanaceae; genus Solanum; species Solanum ossicruentum. The sequence goes on along the minus strand of JAOTQR010133597.1, from coordinate 2,175 downwards.
TTTTGTATAACAAGACTACATCTTGCAGTCTCCAGTAAAATGACTATAACTTTTGACTCTGAACTTCAAATGAGGTGAAATCAATTGCGCAGGAAAGATAATTCAAAGAATTTTCATTTGGTAGGTCACAAGCCACCCAATTATTTGCATGCTAAGAGTTATGATTATTTAAAATTGACTATAGAATAATCTAACACTAGAAACTAAATTTATAGGAAGGTTTTGAACTCAGCTAAATACTAGAGGTCCCTTATAACCCTAATACACTTCTCACAAATAAGAATGAGGTTTGAAACATAGGTACACATGGATAAAATTATAGAGTGTCATAATATCTTTCCCTTAGGATAATTCATCCTCAAATGATGAGCAACTAGGAGATCTATCAAGAAGGAACTCAAACACTCGGATACTCGAATACTAGAATACTCATACTCCAGAAATCAAACTCAACTCAGGATTCAGAATTGAAAGACAAGGGGACTTGTACTGAGAAACATGTTATATTCTAAGAATTGTTATCACTTATACCTATGGTTGGGAACTGTGACCTTGGCATGAAATAGGATATTACTATACCTTGGGGGAGATAGAAATGTGAATGTGATTTTACAAAGTGATGTATACTTGATCCCATGAGATTCAATAGGTTTTCCATGGTTGTAATACTATATGTATGAGTGAGTCCTTGGGAATACCATATGTTCTTGAGAGTGTCACAGTATTAGTGAGCCTGCAACATCTCCCTGGATGAGTTATCTCTGTTATCACAGGGCTAACATGTAATATGTCTGTTTGTTTACCTGTTTACCCATTTGGGTGGTCTAGTACGAGGGTTATGTGATATTGAGAGGCTTGTTGTAGGTTACACTACTGGTTATGCCTTATGTCCTTGTGACTATGATCCTATTGTATAATGGGGTCGATATGCCATAAGCCTGAATTTCTGGTAACTAATTAGGATCTGAATGGTGGGATGTATGCCCTACTCTGGGTTAGCTGGGTAATGTTATTTGTTGGGATGCTATTGTAATTATTAGCAGAACTACCTATTATCTTCCCTGAGGTCTCGTTATCATCATTAGCTAGCTTGGATATAGTTAGCCTGGTTCTGATTATTCCAGATACTTGCTATGTATTCAGTTAGGGTGAACTTATTGACAACTTGACATGATCCTATACTGCTTTGGTTGATATCTAGTTTGATTTTGTGTTGAGGGCATGCCTATAGTTCAACGTATGGCATGGTCTTCCGCGTGGTGCTTTCAATTATGTGTGGAAGGTATACCTATAGCCCAGCACAAAATGTTGAGGGTGTGACTTATAGTCCATCACAGGGTATTGTCTTTCGGCTTGTGCTTCTACTTATGTGTTTAGGTTATACCTATAGTCCAGAACAAGGTGTTAAGGATATGACCTGTACTCTAGCGCAGGGTATTATCTTTCGTATTATACTCCTCACTACATATTGAGGGTATGGGTACTATTTCAGACACAATTCGGTGGTTGAGACTTTTGCCAACAGTTACAAATCATTACATCCTACACCTATATACCCTATGATTATATGTGGATGTACCTTCTGGCTTATAGGGGCTCAGTCATTGTATTGGCACAGATACTGGGGTCTTACACCCACGTACAACACTATACATCGATCTTGGGGCAGTTGTGGTGTCTTCTAGATCGGGTTCGTTAGTTGGTTGCACTATTCATAGTTGGTTCCACATAGTTGGGTCTCTGAATGCCACAGTCATAATTGATACTTGATGTTTAGGTTTTATCTATCGATTTCATGGGACACTATTTGGGTTACTACATAAAGGGTTCTATGATTCTTCGGATATGCTTATTCCTTGACCTAGGTTTAGGTTTGCTAGCTTGACTACAGTTTCTACATATTTACTGTATTTCACTCAATCGATCGATAATGCCTACAGAGTGTCTGTTACAAGTACTCACCCCTATATTTTGCATATTTCCATGGTACAGGTCCAGATTCTAGCCGTGGTCGTTGATGGTTGGGGGATTCGTGAGCGTTTATGAGGCACTAGGTGAGCATTGGCAGCTCTAGCTATTTTATAGTCTCCTTTCTTTTTTATGGACCTCTTTTATATCCAAATATTGTCCTTTACAATATATTTGCTTTTATTTTTAGGAGCATTCTGAATTATT
>JAOTQR010133576.1:0-21645 GCA_025774065.1 Solanum ossicruentum | reverse complement strand
AGGAGTATTAAGTAGGAGTAATGATGGTGGGAGGGGGGGGGGGGGGGGGGGGGGGGGGGTTGCGGTTCAAAATTAAGAACAAAAATAAACACTACACTATTCACGTAAGAAGACAATCGAATTGAAGGACAACTTGGGAATTGTTTTCCCCATGATTCGTTGACTCAATTGCCTCAGACAACATAGCTCTAATTAGGAGTTTGCATGCACGATAGTAATTTATGTTCTTGTAGCCCTCTTGTGAAGGTGAAGATTGAATTTTACCATAGTGGTTGGTCGGCAACCATAGTGTGCCAACTAACCATTACCCATTGTCCTAGTCAACCTCCCCTTGATCAGGTTTGGTTGATTAAGCGGGAACACATCAATCTACTCCTGTCATCTACTTCCCTTTTGCTATTCGTCACTACCTTGGTCGGGATTGTGATAGTAGGCGGGGTTTGGTGTTGGCCACCAACAAACAATAATCAAAGTGAAGGAAAATAATATACACGCAAAAACCCCATCAAAGAAATGCACTAAATCTAGGTTATTTTAAGTCAACTACTCATGGTTCCCACAACCCTAAGTTATGGGTGCTTAGCTACTCATGGCTAAAGAAAAATCAACAACAATGAATATGAGGGACATAGCTGAGAGATTACCCAAAATAATGAAGAAAAAAATACCTTTGAGTTGAAAACCACAAGATTGGATTAATGGAAGATGAGTATAATGTGATTTTTAATCCCTGAAAATGGGTCTTCATATTAAAAAATAAAATCTATGCTAAATCCTAGAAATATTCAAGAGACAATATTCAAAGTGATGGAATTTGAAAAATATTCAAAGTGTGCTGCTAAAACCCTAATATGAAGTATTTATACTATTTACAAAATCACCCTAGAAATTAAATAGAAAATACATCTAGCAGCAATTACACCTTGCCAATATGACTTGTAGGGTGACCTACGAGTAATAATCGGGGTTTTGTAATCAGCACTTGGCATTTTAAACTTGCCAGCTACGACCCAACTATTACGAGTTATTTCTAGGACGACGAATCATATGCACTTCTCGTAGTCTAGGCCTACAATTCTTGATCAAAACTTTTGGCTCATTGTTCCTTACTACAATCCCCACCTATACGAGTCGTAATGAGACCTATGACTTATAGGGTGGCCTCGTATGGCTGACCTTCACTTTGCAAATTTATTATTTTTCTCACTGTTTCTTACTATGAGGACACTTTACGACTCGTAGGATGGCTCGTATGTCCTGTACTTTAGCAAAATCTGTAATTTTCACCCAAAATCATGCCAACCTATATTTTCTGCAAGAACAATATAAAAATATATAAAAATCATAAAAAGTCGCATTAAGAACTTGCAAAATCCTTATTTCAAGCATCAAATGTGTTGTATTTTGATAGAACATTAGTGTGCTAATGTTCAATTATTCTGGAAAATTTGTCCAATTAATTAGCCTAATCTAGATATATAATGAATTTTGTTAGTTGGTGGACTGATGTTTTTATTAATGCCAAAAATATCCTAATTCTACTGAGCTTGTAAAATTAAGTATCACTAACACATATTTCATGCCTACATAATGTCACCATATAGGAACTGGTGGCCAAGTTAATCATCATCCTCCTCCACGTGGCTTGTTTGGTGCTATTCAAGCTAGTTGATGAGTCCTCCACCTTGGGGACCTTACTCTATGTTTCTCCTATTATGTATAGAGACATTCTTCTTTATTGTCTATTTTGACATGACAGTGAGCCCGATTACTTTGTCTTGGCCCCTGCTCTTATCTATATATTAGAGATGTTGTTGAACATATTATGTATCTATGATATGCGTTTACTGTTGTCTTTTGATTACGATGGTATGGAAGTGTTTCCCCTTAGCCACGGTTTCCCACTTTTATCTCTTGATGCATATTTTATTGCTTCCGTGACCAAGGATATGTAATGATATTTTAAGAGGCTTACTTGGGGTCCCTTCGGCTTCCCCTTGTGTTGTGTCTCGTCTAGGCCCTAGGATTGGGTCGAGACAAACTTGGTATTAGAGAACTAGGTTGATAGATCCTCAATGTCCAACACACCGCGTCAATTAGAGTTCTATTCATGGTTGTGAAGCGTGCCATGACTATGAATAGAATGACATGAGGCATTTTAGTAAATGTTTCCCTTCTTCATTTTCTACGTCATGCTATAGAGTTGTGGAAAGTTTTTCCCCCTAATGATTGTTTGTTACTATGCTAGATCATGCCAAACACTCAAGGACGAAGGGACCAAACTCCCGAAGAGCAACCTAACAATGGTGAGCTCCGAGATGCTATCACTATGATTGCCCAAGTTGTGGCAAAAAAAGTCAATCAAGGGGCCCAAGCCCCTTATGCTACTACTTTCGGAGCTAGGGCAAGTGACTTTATGAGAATAAATCCTCTGGTATTCTATGGGTCAAAGTTGGATAAAGATTCACAAGAGGTCATTGATGAGGTCTACAAAATCTTGAATATCATGGGTGTTGGTATGATCAATGGAAGGGTGGCAGTTGTTAATGTGGTACTTTAGGGGGAGTTCAAATTGGCTTTCCTTAACCGATTTTTCCCTCTTAAGCTTAGGGAAGCTAAGTTGGTGGAGTTTGTGAACTTGAAACAAGGTGTTATGAGTGTGAGGGAGTATGCCCTTAAGTTTAATCAACTATCAAAGTATGCTCATCTTTTGGTGGCTGATCCTAAATCTAGGATGAACAAGTTTGTGATGGGGGTCTCCGACTTAGTAAGTAAAGAATGCTAGTCCACCATGCTAATTAGTGACATAGACTTATCTCGGTTGATGACCTATTCCGATCAAATGAAGGAGGAGAAATTGAGGAAAAGCAGGAGGCATAAGGCCAAGAGGGCCCGTCTTGGTGGTAAGTTCCAAATGGGTGGTCGGTTCCATCAAGGTCGAGGGTCTCACCATGCTGCTAATAGGGGAGTTTGCCAATAACATCCCTAGGTATCAAGGTGTTGCTGTTATGGCTTCCATTGATGTGTGTCCTACATATGGGAAGGGTCATAAAGGCCCATGTTTGAAAGATTCTAATGCATGCTTTGGTTGTGGGGAGCTTGGACATCAAAAGGTAGATTGTCCAAGAAACTGTGGCAAGGTCCGATGGTGCTAGTGCGGTCCCATTGGGAAGAGGTGGTCCTCAAGGTGGTGCCCCAAGGCACAATCGATTTTATTCTCTACATGGGAGGCTAGGGTTTTGTGAGGTTCCGATGTTATTGCCGGTTTGTTGAAAAACTTTGACTTTGATGGGTATGCTTTGATTGACCTGGGTTCTACTCATTCCTTTCTTATCCTTTTTGTTGCTAAAAAGTTCTATCAGTGAGTTGTTGCATGAGTCATATGAAGTGTCTTCTCTTATTGGTGCCTCTATTGTTGCTAGGAAAGTTTATAAGAGTTATCCTATTTGCATTTTGCATAAGTTGTTGCCTTGTGATCTTGTTCAATTAGACATGGTAGATTTTGATGTCATACTTGGGATGGTTTAGTTGCATGCCTACTATGTTTCTATCGATTGTAGAACCCATCCTTGAGTAGGAGAGTCAAGATATGGTGGTCAAGGACAAATTCATTGCATGCATTAAAGCCCATATGTTGATTTCTATGGGGTATTTGTATCATCTTGTTAGGGTTAAAGATGTTGAGTCCAAAGTCCCTTCCATGGAGTCGGTTCCAATTTTAAATGAGTTTCTTGATATCTTTCCAAATGACCTTCCCGGTGTCCCTCCCGAAAGGGAGATAGATTTTGGCATAGATCTCCTTCCTGATACTTAACCTATCTCCATTGCCCTTTACCGTATGACCCCGACAGAGTTGAAGGAGTTAAAGAGTGTTGAAGGATTTGTTGGAGAAGGGATTTATTAGACCTAGTCAATCACCTTAGGGTTCCTCGATGTTGTTTGTAAAAAAGAAGGATGGGTCACTTAGAATGTGTATTGACTATCGACAACTCAATAGGGTCACTATAAAGAATAGATATCCTCTTCCAAGAATTGATGATTTGTTTGACCAATTGTAAGGGGCTAGCTTTTTCTCTAAGATTGACCTTAGGTTTGAGTATCATCAAGTGAGGATGAGGGAGTGTGATATTCCCAAGAAAACTTTCCAAACCAGATATAGGTATTATGAGTTTGTTGTGATGTCATTTGGGTTGACTAATGCACCAACCATCTTCATGGACCTAATGAATAGTGTCTTCAAACCCTACCTTGATTCGTTTGGTGTGGTCTCCAATGATGATATTTTGATCTACTCATATAGTAGGGAGGAGCATATGGCTTATTTGAGGGTTTTGTTGCAAAGATTAAGGGAGGAGAAATTGTATGCTAAATGTGGAAAATGTGAATTTTGGTTGACGGAGGTCGCATTCTTGGCTCATGTAGCATCGGGGGATGGTATAAAAGTGGATTCTATGAAAATAGATATTAGTAAGAATAGACCTAGGCCATTGACCCCATCGGATACTAGAAGCTTCTTGGGCCTTGTGTGTTACTACAGAAGATTTGTGAATGGGTTCTCCTCCATTGCTTCCCCTATGACCAAATTGATTTAAAAGAAGGTTAAATTTGTGTGCACCGATGAATGTGAGAGGAGCTTCTAAACATTGAAAGACAAGCTTATGTTCGGTCTTATATTGTCACTACCAGATGGTATTGCGGGATTTGTGGTATATTGTGATGCTTCTTAGGTTGGTTTGGGTAGTGTGTTGATGCAAAATGGTAAGGTCATAGCTTATGCTTCTAGAAAACTCAAGGTACATGAAAGGAACTACCTTACCCATGATCTACAGTTAGCCGTTGTTCTATTTGCATTAAAGATTTGGTGTCATTACTTGTATAGGGTGCATATTGATGTCTTCCCTGATCATAAGAGTCTCCACTATGTCTTCACTCAAAAGGATCTCAGCTTGAGACAAAGAGGGTGGCTAGAACTTTTCAAAGATTATGACATGACTCTGTATTATCATCCGGGTACAGTAAATATGGTGGAGGATTCTTTAAATGAGGTATCCATGAGTAGCCTAGGTCATGTTGAGAGTGGCGATAGGGAAATGGCTAGGGAGGTGCCTAGATTGGCTTGATTGGGGATTAGGTTGGAATATGTTGGTGATGATGGCGTTGTGGTTATTGATGGGTCTAAGTCTTCTTTCGTTGATGAGATGATTGCAAAACAAGATCTTGACTCCTCCTTGCTTGAATTGAAGGCCTTGGTGAAAGACGGCAAAGTAGAGGTTTTCTCCCAATGGGGAGATGTTGCCCTTAGATACCAAGGTAGGTTGTGTGTGCCTTGTGTTGATGGTGTGAGGGAGAAGATCCTAGGTGAGGCCCATAATTCTTCTTATTCTATTCATCCTGGTTCCACCAAAATGTATAGAGGATTGAGTGATGTGTATTGGTTGGGAGGCATAAAGAGGGACATTGCCAAATTCATTTCGGATTGCCATAGTTGTCAACAAGTCAAAGCCAAACATCAAAGTCCGGGTGGGCTAACCTAAGATATAGAGATTCCTACTTGGAAGTGAGAGGTGATTAATATGGATTTTGTGGTTGTGTTTCCTAGAATAGGAAAGGTGATGATTCCATTTGGGTGATGGTTGATAGGATAACGAAATCAGCTCACTTTCTAATAGTTAAAACCACATATGGGGCTGAAGAGTATGCAAGGTTGTACATCCATGAGATAGTGAGCCTGCATGAGGTTCCTTTTTACATCATATCGGGTCATGGCTCACAATTCACTTGGCATTTTTGGAGGTCTTTTCAAAGGGATCTTGGTACAAAAGTTCACTTTAGTATAGCCTTCCACCCTCAAACGGATGACCAAGTCAAAAGGACAATTCAAACCCTTGAAGATATGCTTAGGGCATTTGTATTGGAGTTGAGGGGTAGTTAAGATGACCATCTTCCTTTGATTGAATTTGCCTACGACAATAGTTATCACTCTAGTATCGGTATGGCTCATTTTGAGGATCTTTTGGGAGGAATTATAGATCACCAGTTGGGTGGTTGAGGTTGGAGAGGTGGCTTTGTTGGGACCAGATCTTGTTATAGATGCTCTTGAGAATTTTAGGATGATCAGGGAAAGGTTGAAAACATCCCAAAGTCATCAAAAATCATATGTCGATATGAGGAGAAGAGACCTTGAATTCAAAGTTGGTAATTGGATTTATTTGAATATTTCTCTATTGAAAGATGTGGTCCATTTTGGTAAAAATGGGAAGTTGAGTCTAAGCTATTTTGGTCCTTATGAGGTCTTGAAGAGGGTTTTCAAGGTAGCTTAAGAATTAAAGTTGCCTAGTGAAATGTACTTGGTTCATCCGGTGTTCCATGTCTCAATGTTGAGAAAATGTATTGGTAATCCTAATGCTATTATGCCTCTTAATGTTGTGGGTGTTATTGAGGATAACTTGACTTATGAGGAGGTTTCGGTTCAGATCCTAGATAGGCAGGTGAAGAGATTGAGGAACAAAGAGATGGCATCCGTTAAGGTCCTCTAGAGGAACCAACAAATTGAAAGTGCTACTTGGGAGGCCGAAGTGGACATGAAAAAGTGATATCCTTATCTTTTCCACTCCACTCAAGCCTAAGGTACTAATTCTAACTCCCTTCTGTGATTCAACATCATATGCCCAACTTCCCCACAACCATAACACGCATTGGTGTCCCTTAAGCATGGGCGACTATGACCTTAGCACACTTTGGACACCCACCATTAGGAACCAAACCCCCAATACCTTGGGCCCTTGGAAAGTCATTGGCAACCCTCTTTTGAAATACATGAGAAAACCCTTGGCCTTGATGGAACCGACCACACAAAGACTTTGGAACTTTCCCTCAAAACAGGCCCTGTTTGCCTTATAACTCCTTCTCTTCCTCAACTCTTCCTCCTCCATTTATTTAGCATAGATCATCAAATAGGACACGTCCATATCACTAATCAACATGGCGGACTGACACTCCTCACTTACCAAGTCAGAAACACCCATCATAAATTTGTTCATCCTAGATCTTGAGTCAAGCACCAAGTATGGAGAATATTTTAAAAGTTAGTTGTGCTTCAGGGCATACTCCCTCAGACTCATTGACCCTTATCTCAAATTCAAAAATTCCACCAATTTGGCTTCCCTAAGTTCAAGGGGAAAGTATCGATTAAGGAAAGCCGCTTTGAACTCCTCCCGAAGTACCACATTGTTGATTCTATTCCTTGAGTTAATAGGAGCAGATGAGATGAGGTCCTTTTCTGGGGGAGGTTGGTTGTATAACCATCATGATGTGGATAGACTTATGAGAATGTTGAGTCCTAGGAGGAGTATTAGAATCCAAATAGGTAAGAGTGAGTCCCACTCACACTCATTTAACTACATGGCTAGCATAGGTGAGGAATAGACCATGAAAGCAAATGTTTCCTTTGTCTCACAGAGGACTTGACAGACTTTCTTTGGGATCCCTTGATACACTCATCCTTTACCCCGGCAAGGTACTGGGTGGATATGGCAACTACAACTCTTTGTTATATTATCACCGGCTAATAGGTGGTGGTTGTCTATTAGAGAAACTCCCAGATAAGTTTCATTTTGATAGTACTCTGAGATTGATGTGATAGTATGAGTCTTGATTGATGGTGATGTCACAGAGCCCTTTCCCTTATTCCCAGTTGAGACTAATTGACAGATGAGTTGATGTCATATTATATTGCTTGTCTACTTTAGCCCATTTTACATAGAGTACATTCCATGTACTAACGCCCCTTTGGCATTGTATCGCTTTATGATGTAGATTCTGTAGATAAAGGATTTCAGCAGGCGATTAGTTGAGGCTCACAGATTCCCAGACAGAGACTTGGTGAGTCCTTCCCTCCATTTGGAGGATGTCGTATTTTCTTTTTCTATTGCTTCAGTTATTTCATTTGATAGTGGTAGCCATGGCTGGTCATGGTAACTTCTTAGACATTAGTTATAGAGGCTTCATAGACATGGACAGATGATAGTTGATGTGGGGGATCTTTTCCCCTGTTTCCTTTTTATATTGAGATTGCTATTATGTTGTTATTCCATAAGATAGACATAGTGATAGCGTTATAGCCCACTTATTGCCCTCTAAGTTCTTGAATGTCTTCCGCTAATGTACTAATCATGAGATTCATAGTTGCATTACTTATAGCTTCCTTATATTGAACAACTATGATGGGACTAGATGGTTCTCTTGGGGACTAGCAATAGTCTCTGAGTTCCAGTTACACCTAGGGTACCCTCCCGGGGCATGAAAAACTTGGTATCAGAGAACAAAGTTCGAGTGTCCTAGGGAGTCTGAAGTCGTGTCTAGTAGAGTCTTGATTATGGGTGTGTTGTACACCACACTTCCTAAGCAGGAGGCTATAGGACATTAGCAAGTGTTACCCTTCTTTTATGATCTATGTTCGTGTGATAGAGTTTCACTCTATGAACAATCTCATTCTAATTTGTGTGTTATACATATTGCGGAAAATACCGCCAAAGAGAACAGCTTCTCAGATAAATGCTTCAGCCCTAGCTGCTGAGAAAACCCAACTCGAGTTCCCAGCTCAGACAGAGACAAGGAGACAAGGACGGCCTACTAGGCTGCTAAGGTCCCACAGGTACCTCCTGCATAGCCCCAGCTAGCTCCCAGCACAGAGGCACAGTTTATGGGAGTCATCACTATGCTGACTCAATTGGTGGCCTCCCAAGGTAACAACAGGGTCCTCAAGCTCCAAGCTCTATCTCATTGGAGTCCTCAACTGCGACCCAACTTGGTGATTTATTGAGGATGAATCCGCCAGTGTATATGGGGTTGTAGGTTAAGGAGGACCAGTAGAAGTTTATTGATGAAATGTATAAGGTCCTGAAAGCTATGCATGCTAATAAGATCGAAGGTGTTGAGCTTGCCTCCTATCAATGAAAGATGTTCCTAATGTATGGCACAACCAATAGGAAGATAGTAGAGGTGAGGATGCTGAGCCTGCAGAGTGGGAGGAGTTTGAAGCTACTTTCCTTGGTCATTTCATTCCTCTAGAGTTGAGGGAGGAGAAGGTTGATGATTTCATGAACTTGAAGCAAGGAGCGATGATAGTTAATAAGTACAGTATTAAGTTTATTAAGATGTCCAGGTCTGCTCCGGAGATGGTGCAAGACATGAGGGCTAGGATGAGGAAGTTTGTATCTGGCCTAGGTAGACATGTGCAGAAGGAGTGCAAATCAACTTTGAGTATCCCTAGCATGGACATCTCCAAGATTATGATATATGCCCAACGAACAGAGGAGGATGAGAAGAGAGATAGAGAAGAGTAGATGAACAGAAAGGTAAAATCAGTAGGACATGAGCCTAGCCAACAGATGCAGAAAAAGGGTAACAAGTACTCCTTCTAGAAAAGACCATCTCATCATGCACCTTTTGTAGCGAGTGTGCCCATTCAACCAAGCAAGTATTATAACAAGTCTCATGGTTACAAAAATTACAGGGCTCAAGGTGCACAATCAGGCTAGTGTGACTCAAGGTCTGAAGGGAAAACCACCTTGTGATAAGTGTGGTAAGATCTATCTGGGTGAGTGCCATCTGGGTAAGGATGTTTTCTATTCGTGTGGACAAACCGGTTACTTCTAGTTTGAGTGTCCAAAGAAGAGGCGAGGTAAAGGAAGCAGCAGAGCACAATCCTCCACAGCACCCCCATCGAGCAATTATCAGAAGAGTACTACTACTGGTACAGGAGGGGGGACGAACCACCTTTATGCTACGGTTAATCTACAAGATAAAGAGGCTTCACCAGATATTGTTATGGGTATGCTTCGAGACTTTACTTTTGATTGCTATGCAATGCTTGACCTAGGTGCCACTCTATCTTTTGTGACTCCTTATGAGGCTAGTAAGCTTAGGACTCTCCCAAAGTGTTTGCTTGATCCTTTTGTTGTTCCACTCCTACTGGTGAGTCTATCTTAGCTGAGGGGGTTTATGGGCATTGTATAGTATCCATTAATCATAGAGATACCTTAGCTGACTTGGTAGAATTGGAGATGGTTGATTTTGATCTGATACATGGCATGGATTGGCTCCACGCCTATTATGCTTCTGTGGATTGTAGAACTTGAATTATTAAGTTCCAATTTCCTAATGAACCTATCTTAGAGTGGAGAGCGAGTTCTAGTGCACCTAAGGTCAAGTTTATCTCTTATCTTAGAGCCAAAAAGTTGATCTTCGAAGGTTGTATTTACCACCTTGTGCGAGTTAAGTCTGATGATGTTAAATTGTCTACTCTTGAGCCAGTCCCGATCGTGAAAGAGTTTCTTGAGGTGTTTCCTATTAATCTACCAGGAGTCCCTCCTGACAGGGAGAATGACTTAGGACTGATGTTCTTCTCAAGACCCAACCCATTTAAATTCCACTTTATAGAATAGCCCCCGTAGAGTTGTAGAATTGAAAGACCCATTGAAAGACTTGTTAGAGAAAGGTTTCATGAGGCCTAGTGTCTCTCCTTGGGGTTCTATTGTCTATTCATGCATAAGAAAGATGGGTCCCTCAGAATGTGCATAGACTACTAGCAACTGAACAAGGTCACAACAAAGAATAAGTATCCTCTCCCTAGAATAGATGATCTATTTGCCAACTTTAGGGAGGCACTTGTTTCTCCAACCTCAGATTAGGTTACCATCAGTTGAAAGTGAGGGAAAGTGATATTCCAAAAATAGCCTTTAGGATACAGTATGAACATTTTGAGTTATTGGACTTGTCCTTTGGGTTGAGAAATGCACCTGTGAATTTCATGGATTTGATGAATAGAGTATTCATATCGTATCTTGGTATGCTCTTGATCTTGTTCATTGATGATATTCTAATGCAATCAAAGGATGAAGAGGAGCATGCTAATCATCTTAAAGTGGCTTTACAAACGCTTAAAGACCATTAGTTTTATGCGAAATTCTAAAAGTGAGAATTTTGTCTCAAGTCCATGGATTTTCTAGGCCATGTTATTGGGGGAGATGGTATTCAGGTAGATACTCAGAAAATTGAAGTGGTTAAGGACTGGTCTAGACCATCTTCTCCAACATAAATAAAAAGATTCTTAGGATTGGTAGGCTACTATTGTAGATTTATTGACAGCTTCTATTCTCTGTTAGCACCATTGACTAAGCTAACTCAGAAGAAGGCCAAGTTTTAGTGGTATGAAGAATGTGAAAAGAGTTTCCAAGAGTTGAAGACTAGATTGACTACAAAACCAGTTTTGACCTTGTCAGATGGGATGGAGACTTCATGATATATTATGATGCATCTAGAGTTGGACTGGGTTGTGTGTTCATGCAGAGAGGGAAGGTGATAGCTTATGCTTCTAGACAACTTAAGATCCATGAAAAGAATTATCCAACTCATGATCTTAAGTTGGCAGTGGTAGTATTCGCACAACAGATCTGGTGCCACTATCTGCATGGAGTGCATGTAGACATGTTCACTGATCACAAGAGCTTGCAATATGTGTTCATCCAGAAGGAGCTCAACCTGCGCAAATGAGATGGTTGGAATTTCTTAATGATTATGATATGAGCATCCTCTACCACCCAGGTAAGGCTAACATTGTTGCTCATGCTCTTAGCAAGTTGTCTATGGGTAGCACGGCCTATAAGGAGGAAGGGAAGGGAGAATTAACTAAGGAATTTCATAGATTGGCTCGGCTCGGAGTGCAACTTAAGGAGAACAATAAAGGCAGTGTCCATGTTCAGAATGGCTATGCTTAGTCCTTAGTGTCAGAAGTGAAGGCAAAGCAAGACCAAGACCCTATCTTATTTCAATTGAAAGAAGCGGTTCACAAGCAAAAGGTGATGGGTTTCTCTAAAAGGGGAGATAAGGTGTTGCGATATCAGGGTAGATTGAGTGTGCCTAACGCTGATGGAGTTCGAGAGATGATCATGGCTGAAGGTCATAGCTCCAAATATTCTATCCATCCTCGTACCACAAAGATGTACCATGACTTGTGAGAAGTCTATTGGTTGAATGGAATGAAGAAGGACACTGTTGAATTTGTCTTTAAGTGTCCTAATTGTCAACAGGTCAAGGTTGAATATCAAAGACCATGTGGATTGGCTCAGAACTTTGAAATTCCTGAGCGGAAGTGGGATATGATCAACATTGATTTCATTACCATTTTACCAAGATCCCAAAAGCAACATGATTTGATATAGGTAATTGTGGATAGGATGACTAAATAAACCCTCTTCTTGGCAATCAAGACATCAAATATGGCTGAGGAGTATGTCTGGCTTTACATGTGTAAAATTGTGAGGTTACATGGGGTTCCCTTGTCCATCATCTCGGACAGAGGATATTAATTCACCTCTTAATTTTAGAGATCTTTTCAGAAAGGATTGGGTACGAGAGTGAATTTGAGCACAACCTTCCACCCTCAGACAGAAGGACAGGCAAACCGCACAATTTAGACTTTGGAGGAGATATTAAGAGCGTGTATTATCAACTTCAAAGGAAATTGGGATGGACAGCTGCCCTTGATTAAATTTGCATCCAACAATAGCTACCATGCTAGCATGCAGATAGCCCTTTATGAGTCATTATATGAGAGGAGATGTAGAGCACCAATTGGCTAATTGAGGTTGGCAAAGCTGAGTTGATTGTACCTAATCTTGTCCACCATTCTATAGATAAGGTGAAAGTCATTCGAGAAAGGTTGAAGATAGCACAAAGTCGTCAGAAGTTTTATACTGATGTGAGGAGAAGGGACTTTGAGTTAAGGTGAATGATTAGTTGTACTTGAAGGTGTCACCCATGAAGGGTGTCATGAGGTTTGGTAAGAAGGGGAAATTGAGTCCATGTTATATCAGACCGTACAAGATTATGAGGAGGATTTGGAAGGTCGCTTATGAGCTAGACCTGCCTTTCGAACTAGATCAAGTTCATCCAGTGTTCCACGTTTCGATGCTGAAGAAGTGTTTGGCTGGATCCTGTATTGGCAATTCCTATTGAGAGTACAGGGTGAAGGATAGCCTATCCTACGAAGAAATTCCAGTCCAAATCCTTGATCGACAAGTTCGCAAGCTAAGTAGTAAGGATATAGCCTCTGTCAAAGTTATACGCAGGAAACAATTTATGAAGAAAGCTACATAGGAGGCTAAGGAAGCGATGAAAATCAAATACCCACACCTATTCGTGCCAAATGATGATAATGTTGAAGGTAATTTCCCTATCCTTAACACTATTGAAGTTCCCATTCTCGAGTCGATGTGCTAATTCTGTTCTTGAGTCTAGATAGAGATGTAGATAAGTGATGGATAGTTGAGAGTTTGAGGGTTCTCGAGTGAGGAGTGAGATGAGTTTTGAGTCTACTCGTGATTTATTTTGTCTTTACTCATCATTCGAGGATGATGATCCCAAGGGGGAGCTGATGTGATACCTTATATAATTTACCAAAATGCCACCAGAATGTAATCGTGAACATAATGCATCTCTCAAAGCTCCAATGAGAAATTTGAGACTGGATTTGTGATTAGCGTGAAAGGTTAAGTGGAAAAATGGTTTTGATCCAATTTTTGAGCAATCGGGTTGAAAAATAACTTCATAAGTTTTACTGAAAATAATAAGGGTGCATGATAGGGCCGCACCGCGGACTGATCGCGGACCGACACTTAGGTTTTTTCCTTCATTTTTGACGTAGGTTAAATTTCCAAAAATACAATAATGTGCGATGGGTCTGCATTGCGGACCAGTGCAATTTTGGTGATGAGTTTTCTTTTAAATTCAGGAAGAGTATTTTGGGCATTCCCAACTTATTTTAATACACCAAAACATGTCTTAACTCTTTTTATTCGTAAGAAGACTTCAAGCCCATTATTTTTCTCCTTTAATTCATACGAAGGGTTCAAGCCCATCATTTTTCTAAGTCTACAAATGGGAGTTCTGAGAGAAGAAGAAGAAAGAGTTGAGGGTTTCGAAGTTTGGGTCCAAGTTCTTAAAGAAGAGTTAATGATTCTTCATCCAAGGTATGTAAAGGCTACCCAGAATATAGGATTGTTCTCCCATCTGCCCCTTGATTGATTTAGATTGAATAGTTGAATGTGATGGGTCTAGTCTGTGATACCTTGAATGTAATCTTGAACACTATCTTTAATTTTTAGATTTTTGTAAATTGATGACCATCATACTTTGAATTAACTAGTTGCATGTATTATTGTATTAATGTGTATCTAACCTACATGATTTCCTCGTTGAAGACTTCAAGAATGAACTTAGAGGTAATGTCTAGAGCCTTGATTGTCTGGGTGTATTGATTTCTATAGTTTGTATCTTGAGATGAGTACAGTGATGGCTGAAGTTGATGAAAGTAGTGTCTTTAGAGTTTAAACGAGATTGAAATAGAGTTTGAAAGGGTGATTCTCTTCCTTGAGTTGATAGGGGTCAGATGAGATGAGGTCCTTTGTCTAAGGAGGTTGGTTGTATAACTATCCTCATGTTGATAGACTTATGAGCATGTCCTGTCCTGAGAGGAGTATTAGCACCAAAATGAGTAAGAGTGAGTCCCACTCGTACTCATTAACTACGTGGCCAGCATAGGAGAGGATTGGATAGTGAAAGCGGATGTTTCCTTTGTCCCGCAGAGGACTTGATAGACTTTCTTTGGGATCCCCTTATAGACTTGTCCTTTACCCCAAAAAGGTACTTGTCTAAGGTACCTTCTTAGACATTAGTTATAGAGGCTTCATAGACATGGATAGATGATAGTTGATGTTGGGGTCTTTTACCCTATTTCCTTTTTATATTGATATTGCTATTCTATTCTTATTCCATACGATAGAGATAGTGATAGTATTGTAGCCCACTGATAGCGCTCTAAATTATTGAATATCTTCCGCTAATGTATTGACTGAACGAGTCTAATGTGATTACATGGTTCGCTTGGGGACTGGCAATAGTCTCCGAGTGCCAGTTTTGCCTAGGGTACCCTCCCGGGGCGTGACAGTAGCTATAGATAGCTTTGGTAACCTACTTCAAGCCTTTGGTTCCTCGATCCAATATGTTGGGACAGTCATCACTGCTCAAGTGATTGCAATTGGTGTGGCGTTGGAGAATGCTAGAGAAAAGGGTTGGATGAAAGTACAAATTTTATCAGATACAAAAAATGTGGTGGATATGATACGAAAAGCAACTATAGTCTCATGGGAGATAGAGACTTCTTGTGAAGATATTTTGAAACTTATGAAGATCTTTGAAAAAATCAATATGGTATATATATTCCAAGATCTTGAATTATGATAGCACATAATTTAAAACAGTTTTCTCTTTTACTATTACATAAAGTTGTTTAGTTTTCTACTTTTCCTAGATGTATTGTAAGTGATGCTATTGTGTCCTTTAACTCTTTGAACATCTTTATGCATTAATATAAGTAGGTTATTGGATGTAAAAAAAAAAAAAAGGAACAAATGCGATCAATTCTCAAACAAAATATGTCTATCAAAATGGGTTACTCGTATTTAAATTAAATTGATATTTAAAATTAAGCCACAAATTGACTCAATTGTGCTAACACTGAAATAAATTGTAAAGAGATTAAACAAGTTGAAATGAATTTGTAAAGAAATTGACTCGAATTGAATTTAAATGCTACAAAAAAAATTGGGGTGAAATTGAATAGATTGTCATCTAATTAATAATTATAATATACACATTTATGTAAATATATAATATTATAAAATAATTATTTTATGCAAAGAAAATACGCATATGCACATAATATATTCTAAAATAATTTTGTAAAATATTTGAACATATTAACATTATTATTTTAAATTAAGATAATGAAATAAGATAATGAAATATATAATGCATTTAAATATGGTAATAATAATGAGCATATTACTAAATAAAAATAGTAAAAGATGAAAGTAAACAATAATAATATATAAATAATATCAAATAATGATGATGATGATTATACTTTATAATGGTAAAATAATTAACGAACAAAATTCGAAAATTAAGAAATGTTTAAAAATGCACAATTATTTTGATAAAAAATTGAATGTAAACTCATTTATTTAAAAAGTTTGAAAAATACTATTATAATCACATGACAATATAAAATAGGTTATAAATCGGTCAAAATTGAGTGTCAACATCGATCTCACCCCTATTTTTTTCATTTACTAGATGGCAAGCTCTCATAAATGTTATATTTTTACGCTCTATTGGTTCATGAGTCCACTCATTTTGGAGGAAGGACGTGGGGGAAGGGGTGCGCGCGCGTTAGGATATCCAATAGTGGATTGATAAAACGAACTATTTTCTTTTCTTCTAATATGCTTTGGAGCAATTTTTATGACAGAAACTAAATTTTGAAATTACATTTGACTCAATTTCTATTTCTTAACAGGATTTTTTAAAAAACAAAACAAACAAGAAAGACACCAGAATGAAATATTCCCAATTGTTTGTCACCACCTCAATCGAACACTATCTGTTTTAAAGAATTTAAATGTACTTTTACTTTATACCTTTGTAACTCTCTTTTTCTTTTGTCCTTTCTTTTATCCAATTTCCTGCAAATACCAGCATTATAAAGGAGAGCAGAATCTCTTTCCAGTTCGTATGTTTGGTTAGGTGAAAAGTCATATCATTCAGTGGAGAATAAACATAACACTTGATACACATAAATGTGTGTTTTAATTAGGTATCATCTTATAATATATATTTTTTAATTTTAAATGTGTATAATTAGACTCTTATATTTTTATAGAAATTCTTGAAATTGAGTAGAGATCAATCACAGTAACAAAGAAATCAAGGTACAGAAGTTATGGAGGATTGCTCATTGAAAGAGAGAGCAATTTCCTCTGCAATTGAAGAGATATAGAAAAGGGGAATGTGTGTTGTATTATATCTTCACTGTATAACTGTACACATATATATATGTGTATATTTTTACAAATGGTCATTAACTGCGAATGACAATTAACTTGCTAAATGATTAACTAACTCCCTAACAAACTTATTAACTGCCTACATTATTCTCAACACCCCCCTTCAAGCTAGATAGTGTAAACAAGTTTAACACTCCTAGCTTGCATAAAAGATATGTATGTTGTGGCTTACTCAAGGCCTTGGTGAACAAATCTGCTTCTTGGTTCTTAGATGCCACATGTGATATTTTGATTGTCTCATCTTGTATCTTCTCCCTTATGCAAGTCTATTTCGATATGCTTAGTTCTTTCATGAAATATTAGATTCGCAGCAATCTGAATTGTTGCTTTGTTGTCGCTAAGCAGTTCCACTGGAGTTTAAATGTTAATTCTCAATTCTTTGCAAACACCTACCAACCAGAGTACCTCTGCAATTGTTGCCCCCATGCTCCAGTATTCAGCCTCTACTGAAATACTAGAAACTGTGTTTTGTTTCTTTGATTTCCAAGAGATGAAGGACTTCCCCAGCTTCACAACATAGCCAGTAATTGATCTTCTCGAATTTGGACATTCTGCCTAATCTGCATCACAATATGCAGTCAACTTAGTTGCCTTTCCTGAATTCAACAGAATACCCAAGCCCGGTTGATTCTTGATATATCTAACTACCCTGTAAGCTGCATCCATGTGAGACTTTTTTTGTTTCTGCATGAATTGGCTCAAGATATGTACAACATATGTAATATCTTCTCTGATACCATGTTGAAATTGAGTAGAGATCAATCACAGTAACAAAGAAATCAAGGTACAGAAGTTATGGAGGATTGCTCATTGAAAGAGAGAGCAATTTCCTCTGCAATTGAAGAGATATAGAAAAGGGGAAAGTATGTTGTATTATATCTTCACTGTACAACTACACAGACACACACACACACAGATACACAAATATATATATATTTTAACAACTGGTCATTAACTGCTAATGACAATTAACTTGCTAACTGATTAACTAAATCCCTAACAAACTTATTAACTGCCTACATTATTCTCAATAGAAATGAACAATTATAAACACACAAAAAACCTACTTGACATCCTACATAACAATTCACATCATACACATTGTTCTACATATATTATGCTATGTAGAGTGTGAATATCTACGTGTTCAACTTTATAAAAATTAAGTGTCAACTCATATACACTTAAAATTAAAAAATATAAATATTAGTTGAAACTGTTGTAAAATTGATGTCCAAATAAATATTTTTTATGTCCACATAAAATATTTTGTGGCAATTTACATATACACACAATGTACATTACGTTTAAGATGAATTTACACTCATTTTATTTTGTGTTGTAACCTAATCATCCATGTAATGTACTTGTGTACAAAGTGTATACATGGCAATGAAAAAACCATAAATGACCATCTATACATAAGTATAAATATTCCTTTCTTGTAACAAAAAATATAGAGAGAAAAGAAGAAAAAGTGAGAACAAGAAATGCTACATCTTCTCTTTATATTCCTTCTTAGTTTTAATATATTCTCATTATTTCACAACACGTTACCAACACGAGGCTCCAACCTCCTACGAATAAGTTAAGCTTCTATCTCAGTACGAATACAATCTTCTTCTAACTATTCGTATATCTTATAATATATAGATTATAATATTGTCATCGTACTTTATTTTTTGAACTACTTATGATACTACTTAAATTTTCATTTAGTATTCTATATTATAGTAACTAATAGGACTATTGTTTAATATATATTTATATTCTAATGATTACTTTACTTTGAGTTGATTGAAGATTAATTGGATAACATGTTAATTAGTAATCAACTTTTTTTCAAGGATCTACTTAAATTTATTTGCATCAAAAGTGAAATTTTTATTCACAAGTCATCTTTAATTCATTCTTTTAAAGTTTTCATCATGTCAAACCTATCAAAACTTGAATTTGTGGTACTTGATATTATCAAAAAAATTATTAATCATGGATCTTTGACGCTAAAATTTACATTGACGCTAAAGGTCATACAGATACTATCAAACAAGGAAATCAAATATCAAGTCAAGATAAAGTGAAAGCTGAATTTTCTTCACTATTACCTTGATGAAGGATAAACACTGAATATTTAACTGTGAAAGATCCACTTGAATTATAAATTAATTTAAAAGTTCAATGTCACCACCTAAAATTTACAGTATTACCAAAAGCTCAATATGAATGGATACATCTTCGATTTCAAGATTTCAAATCTATAACAAAATATAATTCTATTATTCATACAGTAAGCTCAATATTAAAATTATGTGAAGATATTATCATTGATAATGATTTAGTTGAGAAAACTCTCTTCTACCTTTCACGCTTCAAATGTGTTGGTACAACAACAATATCATAAAAAGGGATTTAAGAAACACTCTGAGTTAATTATATGCCTACTTGTGACTGAACAAAATAATAATTTGCTGATGAGAAATCATGAAGCCCATCCCACTGGGTCTGCTCCATTCCATGAAGCGAATGTTGTAGCAAAGTCTAATCAATCTAATATAAGACAAAATAAATACCATGCCAGTGGTCACCGTCATGGTCAAGCACATAAGCAAGGGCATGGTGGCAGACGAAATATTATTGTCATCATGGTGAAAATAAACATAACAATATTAAAGTTTCTCAAAATAATACTTCTAATGGAAGAATTAATATTTGTCATCGATGTGGCATGAAAGGACATTGGGCACGTGATTGTCGTACGCCCGATTATTTTGTTAAGCTTTATCAAGTCTTCCTCAAAAGAAAAGAAAATAATATGGAGGCCTACTTGACCTTTCATAATTAATAATGATAATGAAGTCAACCTCCTCAAATAAATATGATGATATTGAGGCAAATCTTTCCTATAAAGGTGATAATGACTTCAAAAACTTCTCAAATAATACTCAGTTAAGAGTTGAAAATTTCTATGAGAATATTGACTAAAGAACTCATCATCTATTTGAAAACTAAAATAATTAGAATAGGTATTATTTCCTTTTATATTTATAACTATCTAGTTTTTTTGATAGAACTAATATTCCCCTTCCTCTGAATTGTAATGACGGGTCAAGTGAATGTGCAACTATATTGTAATGATGCATATTAGTTGTTAGTATAATCTTTCTATTTCTGTAAAAAGAAATTAACTAAAGCATTATATCTTTACTAGTTTTTTTCATTTGTCAAGTTATTTTTTCATAACCTTATAATTTTTTTATCTTTATGAAGAGTATGGAAATTTCTCGATCATCAATTGGATCTAAAATCAGTTTGTAGACATCAAAATTTTGTATGACTCTACAAGATGAGTCCTATTTTAGTCAGGGTTTCTTGGAGTCTACTCAACCCTAAACCCTAATACATGCCTATATAAAGGGAGGCATCTCAAAATATCTATAGGGAGATCAAAATAGTCAAAATCATCCTATGTTCGAGAAATACGCCAGTAACGACGCTCAAATCATGGAGAAATCTTCTGAGCCACTAATGACCCTCGAATTATGGAGAAATCTTATAAGAGAAAAATCAAGGGAATAACAAATTTTTACTCACACACTTATCAATAAAATTTGTTTCTTCATATTCTATTTATTATTGCAATGTATTCTCTATTACTTTTAAAATTTATTGCAAACAAACTAGCACGCCCAGTGGGACCAAATCAGCCCTTCATCTTTTCTCTCATAAATCGAATCGGCAGATCTGAAGTTACCAAATTGCAAGTACGTCAAGCCTGATCTTTGAATTTCATCATGTCTACACTACGACAAGCCTTTAAGTATGGGGCATTTGTAGACATCAAAATTTTATAGGACTCTACGAGATGAGTTCTATTTCAGTCAGGATTTCTTTGAGGCTACTCAATCTTAGACACTAATTTATGCCTATATAAAGGGAGGAATCTCAAAATATTCATAGGGAGATCAAAATAGTCAAAATCGTCCTATGTTCGAGTAATACGCCACTAATAGTCCTCGAGTCATTGAGAAATCTTATGACCCACTAACGGCCCTCGAATCCTAGAGAAATCTTATGAGAGAAGAATCAAAGGAATAACATATTTGTACTCACACACTTATCAATAAAATCTATTTCTTTATATTTTATTTATTATTATAATTTATTTTTTATTACTTTTAAAATTTATTGCAAACATAGTTATGGTGATATGTGCCTTATAGATGGTACTACAACACATACTATTTTAAGAGACAAGAAATATTTCTCTTATTTGATTGTGAAAGAAGTTAATGTGAATACAATTTCTGGTAGTACAAAATTAATTGAAGGCTCCGAAAAAGTTAATCTATTTCTTACTGAAGAAACAAATTTAACAATTGATGAAGTATTATGTTGTATTAAGTCTCAAAGGAACTTATTAAGTTTTAATGACATTCGCCAGAATGACTATCATATTGAGACTACAAATGATGAAAAGAATGAGTATCTTAATATTACTACAATGATGTCAGGTAAAAAGTTTATACTTGAAAAATTACCTGCTCTTTCATCTGGCCTATGTCACGACCCGACCCCGGGGCCGTGACTAGTGCCGATTAGATACTAATCCAAATCCTAAAACACATTTACTACTTATCAATCTTACAGAAAATTCGGCAGAGTTTCCTCTGTTTTACTG